>OMKN01044285.1:2467-13555 GCA_900302345.1 Melanonus zugmayeri | reverse complement strand
AATTGCTGACGGGGGGGGGGGTGCTGACGGACAAGAGTTCGCGAACCAGACAAGAGCTCGGGATCGACCGTAAGCCAGGTCGGGATCGACCGGTCGATCGCGATCGACGTAGTGGGCACCCCTGCCCTAAAGAGATGGAAAAACACTGAAACAATGCAGTGAAAAACACTTTGAGTGACCCTTGACCTCAGCTACATTTTTGTTGATTTCCCAAACCAGCCACTCATGTTGTTTGTTCTATCTGAACAGTACCACTGTAGTGTACAGTCTGGTCCGGTCATACAGCCAGCGGTCCTTGTGACGTGGAACTAGAAACCCCTGTCTGTCCAGCTCATCTCTGGAGGGGCTAGGGGCCATCACTGGGGCCTGGTGGATGTGTGATGTAATGTACACACAGAAAGTGATGTATGTCTTCCTCATTCCTATCTTCCTTCCTCATTTTCATCAAGAGGCGGTGGTGGCTTCATACTAAATAATTGTGTATGCTTTGAATATTTCCTCATTTAAGAGGAATAGTACTTTCTAATAAGCATCATACCAGCCCAACTGAAAAAAAATAACTTGTTGTCCCAGGAATGAAAGAATAAAACTGGGGGTTTATTCGCATCACCCCCTGCCCGCCTCTGTGCATATGCCATAAACAAGCAGGGGGGCATATGTTGTGAATAATAACGGGCTGTTCACATATCCCTCGGGCAATTTCAGATTTTAGGCAAGAAAGCAGGGTTAGGGCGGAGCCATACTTTCTCCCTGCTAGGATCCAATCTGAAGTAATCGGGGCTCATAGAGATGGCATGGAGCTCGCCAACAAGGTTCAGATGGTGACCTTGATAAGGCTTCCCCATATCTGCCCCACACCTGGTGTATCACCTTGGAGTATAGACTCCTATATTCCCTCCGGTGGGCCCCTCCTCGAGAGCATGTCTGCTGCTATGTTCAGGGCCCCCACAATATGTGCTGCATGTAGAGACGCTAGATGTTGCTGCACTCACACCAAGAGCTGCCAGGCTAGCATGTAGGGACGCACACCGCAGCCCACCCTTATGGTTCACATAGGCCACGTCGTGGTGTTGTCCAACTTTACTAGGACATGCTTGCCTTCCAGGAGAGGAAGAAAGTGCTGAAGGGCCAGATAAACAGCCCTCAATTCCAGCACATTGATATGTCTGCCGCTCCATGGGGGATGCCAGTGGCTGACCGGCCCTTGCACACTGCACCCCACCCTGTCTGGGAGGCGTCGGTGCATAACATAGGTGAACCTCCCTCGATTGAGGGAGAGTCAGTGACTTCATCCAACTTCATCTCGAGAGTGGTAGTAATCCTTTTA
The DNA here is from genome assembly GCA_900302345.1 of Melanonus zugmayeri. NCBI lineage: Eukaryota > Metazoa > Chordata > Actinopteri > Gadiformes > Melanonidae > Melanonus > Melanonus zugmayeri. The sequence continues at coordinate 12,228 of OMKN01044285.1, read as the reverse complement.
GGAGTCCTGGAAGGGCTTCCAAGACCCTAGGGGGGCAGAAGCCTCTGATGTAGCATCAGACTCACGGAGGGGAACCGTTCCAGCATTGTCACTGAGGAGCAGCCCCTCGCTGGCGTGTAGCGACAGTGAGTCGCCCTTGTCACCATAGTCGTCAGACACACCCTCCATCTCCCGCCGCAGCTCAGTTCAGCCAGCTAAAATAGCCACAAACAATAAGTAGAAGTTACTAACTACTGTAATTAACTAATAAAAAGACAAAAAAGTAGAGGTTAACACAAATAAACAGTTAACACAAGCAATAAGTCAGTTACAATGAACACAGTGACACGGGATAGATAAGGATGTGGAACAAACTTCACGTATACGGATACACGGAACAGCCAGGAGAATGGCACACTCAATGAGGAGCTATTTAACACACTAGCTGCTTCAGGCTGTGGAATAGGCGTGAGAATTTCAACTCTGGAACACAGTGAACAACACAGAGTGACTTACCGAAGGTAGACCGTATCTGTAAGCAATCTGCCGACGTCTCGCTGAGAAAAAGAAGAGGTGCATGTCATTGCGAAGGGGTTTTTATAGGGAACCTATTTCGCAAGGCATGCATGCAGGTGCACAGGAGTGTATTTGAAATCCTTATCTCGGATGTATCCCTCCACCGCGGAGAGATACCATATTGGAGTGATCCAATATAGTGAAACATAACCACATTCTACCAACTTTTTGTTGTGATGGCCATTTTAAATGTCAGTTCCTGGTTAACATTTCCTAGCAACTCGTCTTCCTCCCAGCTTCCTTGCGGCTGGCCTTTGTTTCCCAGCCACGGAAGCTTCTGGAAGGCCCTTACAAGGGAAGCGACCAGACAGCAGCTGGGCTTTCCCACACGGCTGTGTTCTGACGCAGCGTTTTGTCTGAGAATCCAAGCATTCCAAAAATTTGTTTGGGAAATAGCATTATGTGTATGTGTCAGAGATGCCTATTCTGTGTGTGTGTGTATGTGTGTTGGACATGCTTTATATTTGTGGGGCCATTATTTTGCAATTTGCATGTGTATTTGTGTGTAGTAGAGTGCATTATATATGTATACTGTATGTGTGAGCGTTAATGTATATATGTGCAATCCTTCCATAATATAACTTTGTGATTTGCATGCAAATTCATGTGTGTGTGTGTGTGTGTGTGTGTGGGTCACTGTGCGTATGCATGTGTATTTGTATATGAATATGCAAATACACATGGATGTTATCTGCATATGCATGTCTGTGCTTCCGTCTCCTATCATCTTCCACAGCCTTAATTAGTAACTTAAGAGCCTCACATGCATAGCTCACTACCTCTTTACTCGTTCAGCTCTCCTCGTCATTGCCCTCTCTCTATGCATTTAGTGCTTTTATCCAAAGCGATTTACAGTCAGAAACTCCAAAGTCAGATACAACAGTCATTAAAGGTGCTGTAGGTAAGATTTAAGAGCTATCATTTGAGTGTAATTTGTTAGAAATGCCATCCATCAGCTATTAGTAAATGAAATACTCAATGAGAACATCTATTCTGGTTGATTGCGCCTGCTGCCTCTTTATTAGACAATCCGCTCCCGGCTCATTTCTGACCAATCAGGGCATCCGTTCCCTGATTTGGTTGCCTGTCAATCACAGGTGCATGAATACAACAGGAGAAAAGGAGACATTTATGGAGGGAGGGAGCAGAGAGGGAGGGGCGTTTTTTTGGGTTGTTTATTTTCAAAATCTTGCTTTCTTCTGCTCTCTCTCTTTACAACTCTCAAATCTTACCTACAGCACCTTTAATGTGCAAGTAGGGGTTAGGGGCATCGTGCTCAAGGATGACTACAGGTAGACTGTGGACACACAGGTGATAAGAGCAAAAAGTTGACCCCCGGCCCTCCGTGAGGCACAGAGTCCCAGATAGTTATGGCGATAAAGTAGCACAGGTGTTGGGACAACAACCAAGTACACATTGACACAGAGGTCAACTGAGTACGTATATTGTAATTTTCCATTACACCATGAAAGGTCATCGGAGATTAAGGAAACATGCTAAGTCGAAATACTGGCTTGTCCGACAACACGTTTCCTCAACCTGGCAACACATGTGAGCTTCGAATTCCAATAATGTGAATTTGGACTGCAGTACCCATTTTAAACGCTCGGTGTCATTGTTACATATAGCACCTTTAAGGTATATACAAAACAATTGACTTGAAATTAAATTAAATGTACATACTTTTTTTAATCCGATGTGATGCCTCTTGCAGACTGGATGCCACTGTGAATATGTGTGGGGCTGTTTTGACATGGCAAAAAATATCACAAATGTTGGATGGCTTGTAAAAAATACACCTGCTTTGATGTGGACGCACATCATGACAGCTTGCATAACTTTGAACACTTGACATTGTGATCACATGCAAGGACGGTGTAAATTAAAACAATGCTAAACATAGTACGGACAGTATACTATGCTTAACACTCTACCTATGTTTGCTATAGTGACTGGTAGCGATGTGGCAGGCCATGCTATTGTAGTGGATAGGGTGTTCGACTCCCAGACGAAAGTTGCTGGGTTCAATACCTTCCCTAATGTCTGCAGCCATAACCTTTAGGCACTCTTCATGCCCTAATCCTTAGTGACCTGTTTCTGAATTCACTGCAAGCTACTTTGGATAAAAGCTAAATAATTAAATAGTTCAATAGTACTAATAGATGAAATACTGGTATTGAGTTATCTGTCTGATATGAGACTAAAGTATCAAATACCCAAATATCAATATTTCCATATAGATCGTATAAAAAGTATCGATTACATTTTGAGACCTAATGACCCCAAGCTACTGGTCTAAATCCATACTGGGATGGGACCAGTACTTTGCATTAGTCCTGTTTTACGATAACCCATTCTTTAATGAGGAATTCTTTAATGAGGAATATAGCCTACATTGTGGCTCTACGCCAAATAACATTGTTTGATTATCATCAGTTTAAAAAAGAAACAATTAAAGCAGACATTAAAGCAACATGGATTTTCCCAGTAACATTTCCTCTGACTGTCTCAAATGGCGAGCGTTGCTGAAACGTGTCTAAATCTAAATGTTCACGGCAGATGAACTGAGTGTGCCAGCCATACGCAGATGCGAGCTACACGTGAAGCGTGCTGTCCTTAAATATCACAACACCTGACATCACACATTTACTGTTATTTTAGTTTTTTACAGATGGATGTGACGCAATCAATTCCTATAGTCAAAGACAGCTCATTTATTGAGTTGTGTATGTACCAGAATGTACAATATTGTAGTACTACTAACAGGGCAATGCTTTCCAATTGCGTAGTTTGTCGGAATACATGTGTGTGCACGTGTCAGCCTGCCAGTGTGTGTCAGTGTATTGTGTGAATGTGTACCGTAGCCTGTGTGATGTTTTACGACACATTTCACACCATGTCTATTTTTAAATGAAAATCCTGGTATGTTCCTGGGTCTACTCATCACTACTTGGGGAATGTGGCACGTTTATAAACCAAACAAAAAGGTTCTCTGTCAGGGTTTCCACTATATACATTTGGCAGTGGCGTGTTTTGTGCGTGGTATGGTGTAATTTCCTGTGTCACTTCTCGCATGTTTTCGTGACAACACGTAGTTTGGAGACCAGACAGACTCGTTGAAAGATCCTCCTAGTGAAAGAACGTGTAGTGTGTGACCCCCTGTGTAGTGTGTACTCTACAGCGATCTGACCGCTTTGAAAGTCGTGTAGTGTGTACGAGCCAACGTTAACGTTAGCCCCTCTCCCGACAAGCTAGCATGGCAGCCATCTCTGGGCAAGTTTCCCTATGGCAGAGCTTTAGCTCTTCTTTAAAAAAACCAGAAAAATTAAGTGCTCTCAGCCAGGTTGCAAACTTTGCCACTGAGACAAATCACTGAATAAATATGTTCTGAAGTTAGTTTTGCAGTCAATATCACTTCATTTCATATATTCTGTTGATATTTAGTCCGACTGCCGGCATACTACATGCGGGCACCACCCAGGTACAACAAAACCCTTTCCCCCCGCTGCTTAAAAAAAATCCTAGAGGAAACACTGTCTGTGGTTGGCTTCAATCTGAGTCAGAATGCACGTTGGTGGTCCGAACTTCATAAAGAAAGGTGTGAGGCTTGTGTGACACACACACACACCACTGCACACAGTTGGTCGTCAGTATCACAGAACTAATTGCATGTCCTTTGGGTGGTGGCCAAAGTTTGTGTGTGTGTCAATTTAGCACATTCTCTAATCAATCCAATGTTGTTTGTTGCACATCGTAATACAAACAGTAATACACATGCTTTTATATATTATATATTGTATATACTAATATATTAATACACATGGTATTCCGATGTGTAGTAGAAGTGGTACAGCCACCTGTCAATCAACAGCAGCAATATGTTTGAAACACTGTGTGTGTCTGTGTGTGTGTCTGTGCAGGTTGTATACTCACCTTATTAACACTTCTTCAGGAGCCTGGTTCCAACACAAACCACTCCAGAGATAGCCTTGGGCCTTGGCCCTATTATTACAACTACACACATTACTACATCATAAAGGATAGATATGAAAGATAGATGTGAAATGTTGCTTGTTGCTGGAATATCAAGTTAAAGCTTTACTGTTGTCTTCGTCTGTATGTATAACTCTTTTTTTATATTAGGAATATGTGGTATAGGGTTAGATGTTAAACTAGCATCAGGTTTTTAAATATGAGCTAGTTTTTATGCTTGCTACTTTTGAAAATATCTTGTGTTGAAAGTTTGAAAAATGAAAAATCTGTTTAAATTCAATACAATTTCACATCTCCAGCTGTTTGTGTGTGAGTGTGAGGTTTCTTTTGTGTGTTTATGTGCGCGCAGCCGTGCACACAACATACAAGTCACTCAGCATACTCACACACACACACACACACACACACAGAAACCCACAAAGGCTGGCCTAGAATGTTCCGTGCTCTCCTCCGCCAACAGATGGTAAAAGACAGCGAGCGTATTGTGCGTTTTCTTCTTCAAATCTTTCCAAGGTAACTCGCAGCGCCTTTTGTGTTCTCGTGGCTTCACCCAACGTTCACCAACCCTTTTCTTTTCTTATCCTTGAAGGCCACTGAGTACATTTAGCTTTTGAATGTTTGAAAGCATTCAAGCTTAAGAATTTCAGCTGAAAGGAGCGAGAGAGAGGGAGAGTGCTGGCACAATGGCATGTGGCCTAATTAACTTTGTGGATTAGGAGATGTAGAGTTTGTGGTCCAGTGAGCTGTGAATGGAGACACGCTTTGGTTGGAACTCAGGGTCGGCCATGTTAGAGGTTCAGAGGTGTGGGACTACATTGTGGGGAAGAAATAAAGTCAGTAGATTAGATTTAGTTTCCATAGTATTTGGACATCGTAGTTTACCTGATCTTATACTCGACACTATAAGGACATTTTGAAGAATTAATTTGACTGATTCTATGTTTCAGAAATCTTGGAAAATCTGGATTACGGGTCTCCTGTCTTGGATTAGGTGAGCTCTCTCTTTCTCTCTCTCTCTCTCTCTCTCAGGGAGGGGAGTTGAACAACCTAACCAATTTCTCCTGCTCTGTGTTGCAGGGACGTGGGTGACATTTGGGGGCCAGATATCAGATGAGGTAGGATGAAGAAGGAGAAATCATTTAATAACATACCTAATTCTCATTCTAATCATGGAACGCCTGTAAAATAGACATTTGACTGACTGTAATTTGTAATACAAGATGTGTTATGGGTGTTACGGATGTGTTGTTTGGATCAAAACAAAATCAATTTTTTGTTGTTTTGTCTCTCAAGATGGCGGAGGAGCTGCTGACGCTAGCCTACGACAACGGCATCAACCTGTTCGACACCGCCGAGGTTTACGCTGCCGGGAAGTGAGTTTCACACCAGCACTCCAAAATACAGACATAATAACGCAGGATACACATACAGGAAACACACACGCATGCACACACACACACACGCATGCACACACACACACATGCACATACACACACGCACATATGCTCACACCATAAACAGATGGATAGAAGGATAGATGGATGGACAGACAGTTCCACATTCTAAATCAGGTTATTGCCCCAGGGCTCTGACAGAACTGCAGGGGTTAATGTATGTAACGTTATATAATGTTATATAAACCATTGAAAGACCTTTCAATTAATAGGTACACAATTTACAAAGCAGAACAGGAAATCAATGAGGCAAATTTGCAGCTGTCTGCTCAGTTTAAACTCTGGGGAAACCTAATGTATCCAGTTAAAGTAAAGAGCATTTGGTAGTGCAATTTATAGAATGTAGGTGTGTATGTGTGCGTGTGTGTGTGAGACAGCATGTATTAGCAGAAGAACAAAAATGACCAAACAACCTGAAAAGTGATTTTAACTAAATCACCTCACACACACACACACACACACACCGTGTTTTTTAAAATAACCCCCGCTTTGATTACTTCAGCTATCCTGCATGTAAATCTGGCTGAGAATTCAAATTCTACAGCCCACCTCTCAGGGAACCTCACCTTTACTATAAGGAGAGTAAGGGTGTGTCTCAATTTCTCATCTCTCTCTTTCTCTCTCATTCTCTCTCTCTCTTTCTAAAGTAAATAAATACAATATGATACAAATGTAAACGCGTATATACAATGAAAAAGTAAGACTATTATATTAGATAATATCTTTCTCTCTCTCTCTCTCTCTCTCTCTCTCTCTCTCACATCTGCCTCTCCATCACAGGGCTGAGCTTGTCTTGGGCAGAATTATCAAAAAGAAGGGATGGAGGTAGGTTGATCAGCCTCATTTATTTATTCATATATAATACATTTTCACTCATCATGGGATGTTTATGCATTGTAACAGGAGACATTTACAACTACCATTCTTTCATTGGCCTGTTTTGATTAAATATAGTATAATGATTAACTGTATCGTTGGTATCGAATTTGAAGAGGGGAATTTGGTGGATAAATGTACACCTGATATCCCGTATATAAATAAAGAGTTGGAACAGTTGTCAACAGCATAGCGACAGCCTGCATGGAGCTGATAATATGACCTTTACTTCTAAGCAAATGGTAGGAAAACATTTGAACTCTGTTTACACACAGGCGATCCAGTTTAGTCATCACCACCAAGATATTCTGGGGAGGAAAGTATGTATTCTATGTTCTGTTTTTATTTGTATATGTTTTTTATTAAAATGTGATGCTGTCATAACTTGCATGGCATGGCAGATGAGGCATTTTAGTATAGCTTTATGCTATGACAGAGGCCATGTTTTGTATTGGAAGCCAGTTAAGATGCCTTCTTTCTTTCTGACTGTTTTCGCAGGGCGGAAACAGAAAGAGGCTTGTCTAGAAAACACATAATTGAAGGTGAAACGTTTTCAGATGTGTCACAGTATGATATAGTATTTGTGTTTATTTTTCCCTTTTAACTAGAGGCGGAAGGAAATAATGCTAGTGCAACAAGAAAGTAATTGTATTTCGTTTTGATGGCATGTAACGCAACACCCTTAAATGGATGACAAAACAACAACAAGACAACACTTAGTAATCTGATCTTTGTTTTTCTTCCATAACATAGGGCTCAGGGCGTCCCTAGAAAGGCTTCAGCTGGAGTATGTGGATGTGATCTTTGCCAACCGGCCGGACCCCAACACACCCATGGAAGGTAGGGTCATGTATTTATTACACTTGTAGAGATCCAGGGCCAGAGACAGCTTGAAGGGATAAAAAAATATAAAAACATCAACATCAACTTTCTATGCAATCAGCATGTACGAGGCATAACCAAGAAAAGTTGGACTATTGATGTCATTGGTCTGGGATTTTTGTTCTCCAAATCGTACCAATGATGTCAATGGGCCAACATTTCCGCATTTTGGAACTTTGGAAACGGAGTTGATGTTGCAGACTGCGATTTTTCAACACACACGTATGAAGCAGTGCTCTCTTACATTCGAAAATAGCCACGCTTGTCACGGTTGCCCTTTAATGACCTCGCTTGTCACGGTTCCCCTTTAATGACCTGTATTCACTGTAAGTCACTTTGGATAAAAGGTACTAGGATCAGTCCCAAATCTCTGCAGCCTTTATTATAGCATTGTAACAGTACTTATATAAGTTAGGCTTGGTTGCATTGCTTGGCTAAATACCTCAGAAATTTCTAAAAATTCCCTACATCCACTGCCAACCTTCAAAGCCATTCCCCATATTGTCAACATTAAAATATGGAGACACCAGAGTACATTAGAGCAGAGCCCTGAAGCCCTAGTATAATATAGAACAAGAGGTTTGTTGGTACATCAAGGTGGCTATCTGTTTGGTGAAGTTACAGCCTCCCAGCCATCTGTTGCTCACCTATGACCTGACTCTGAGGTCAAAGGTAACCCCAAGGTCAGCTGTCAACCCAGGGTCATTCACCGATTCCTCACAATCTCACTTTATTTTGCTTTTGTTTTGTTTTCGTCCAGGAGACCCATTTCACACACCTAAGTCCAGAAAGTTCATCATAGAAGGTACTTGGTACCCTCGGCTACCCCGTAAAACGAACCATTTTATGGCAGACGTTTAGGAGTAGACACCCCCTCCTCTCCTTCGTGCAACCCTCTATGGAACCCATAAAATGCTGGAATGCCCCCCTCCTCACCCAATAGTAACAGTAGTGGTGCTCTACTTCAAGTGATTGATATATTGTATCGATATATTGATTATACTCTACACCCCTCCCCAGACTGCAGCCTGCTCAGTTTACAATCGATTTTATCCTACCCATATCTTATCGCCCCAGTAGCATTATTAATATTCAATATGCAATTTTGAGAGGAGTATGTTCATATTTTCACACTCAACACCATATCAAATGCTCATTGATACCATTATCTGCATCAGTGCCTAATCATCACTTCATCCTCCTCTCATAGCAATATGTATCATCCTGCATGTTCTCCAAGAAAAGCATGTTTTTATAATGAAACATCTTTTCTGGTGTGCATCAAAACCATAATAAAGGAACAACTTACTCTCCTTTATTCTGCTGTCCTTGGTTATTAAAACAGGTCTGTTCACACAGACAGTGCGATCTTATTCCTGCTTGCTTCTGTCTTCAGACGAACAAGAACCATTTTAAAGAGCAGCTTGCAGGTTGGCATCATTAATGTGTGGGGAAGGTATGACGTAAATTGATTTAAAAATTATTTTAAAAAACTGTCTAAAAAACGAACTTGAATGTGACTTAACTTACGTTTCAAAAGACATAATTTGTAATCGATTTGCTACATACCTAACCCACATTAATTAACCGGTGATGCCAACCTACAAGTTGCTCTTTAAGTCTGACAAACTGACAGGAAATGTAGATATGGGCTACCTTTTCATGCATTACTGTGTGTTACACCCCATTGCCTTCTGGATAGAACCTGCTTGTGAAGAGATAGACCTCAGATACGGAACAGAATGTTTACGGTTCTACAACTTCCTGGTTTTTATGTCCTCCTGTCTTCCTGCCTGTTGAGTCCATGTACCTTCCTTTCCCCCGTTTTTAACAGTTCTACTTATATTTTCAGACTGTTACGTTTTTCTTTATTTCTGTCTTTCTCTTTCTTTCTTGCTTTCTTTCTTTATCTCTTTCTTTCTCTCTCAGTCCTCTGAATGTGTGGTTAACTTCTGTTAGTATGGATTTTCGTGTATCACAACTAACAGAATGTGTTCACGT
>OMKN01044282.1:1612-23043 GCA_900302345.1 Melanonus zugmayeri | reverse complement strand
CGGACGCGCACACAAAACGTTTCCTGCCGCGTAGCCAATCGGTGACGGACATCGCGAAAACTCAAGGTATGCCGGTATCGGGAAACGCAGCCTAGTAATGTTGCTTGCAGGCAGTTACAATCCCAGGGTGTTTAACCCCCAGAGGAAAACAAGGAGCCAGAGGGATGTTGGAACAAAACACAACCAGGACTAACTCAGGAGGAGAGAGCTACCTTACTGTCTCTTAAGAAAAGAACAAAACTAAATCCACTCCTAACCTACTGTATTAACGAGAAAAGGTACGCCCCCCCCCCCTGCTCCAGTTTCCCTATAGGCTACACACACATCAATAAACATAAGGATCGGCCTTACAGAGGTTAAGGTTTAACAAAAAGCATGGAGATGAGCTTACAAACACACAACAGGCCGGCGTCCTGACAAATAGAGCTACGGCTCACAATGACCGACCAACACCATGTGTGCGCGTGCAGTGCGTTCAAATATTCCAGAGGACAACGCACGTAATGTTAAACTGCATGAAAATAACGTGTTTTGTGACTCTTTCTTTTGCTATGAAGACATCGCTCTGATTCAGTTCCTAAAGTTACATTTTCTTATCTAGTTTAGCTAGTATCTAGCACTCTGTGGATATGGGAAAATGGTGCAGTTCAGATACACTTCATATGCTTACCATATGCAGCCAAGTTCAGAGTTTCTGGTCAGTAATACAATTTTGAAAAATGTTGGAAATAAATTTGAATACATAAAAACAAGACCTAACATAGCTTTATTTTTTACTTGATGCAGATGGGGAACTTTTTTATGGATGGAAGAAGGCTGTGAGGATGAAGGCAGAGTGCAAAACCCTGTTTTGCGAATTCCATAGCAGCCCTATTGGAGGCCACAGCAGGGTTTTTAAAATAAGAAATGCTTTGTCCAGTCCATTCTACTGGCCAGGAATCTCTACCGAAACAAACAAACGCTCTACCTCTCTCTTAATCAGGGCTGTGCAGTCATTTATGTCTAATCATTCATTTCTTCAGTCCTACTATGTATACTGTGAAATGAATTATGATGAATGTTGTGATATGAATTAACTCACGCAGCCCTACTGAAAATGCTATTTCACCATTATGTTGCAGTTCTTAATTCTGGACTGTTGGTTGGCTGTTTAATTCATTTCAGATTAACAGCTCTCTTTGTGACCTGCTGTCTATAACACGGAGTGTGACAGCTGCTTATCACCCAGACGAATGAGGAAACAAATGACAATATAAAGAGGTAATTAGTGTATATGTTACTTGTGCTATAGGTCAGTGTATCCATCTTATCAGCTGAGACTATGAGCATTCACTGTTTATTACAATTCTGTTTTAGGGCCCTCAGTGTTTTCATTCTGTTTTTATTCTGTGGAGCAAACGGAGAGTAAGCATCCCATTGTACTTGTTGCATATGGCAAATAAAACTCTGAATCTGAATCTGAGAAAGCTTGTCAATACCCATCAAAATGACTGGAATGTCTTCTTGGATGCAACTTTGTTCTCTCAACAATGTGCAGTCCGTTCATGTTAATGTACGGACCAGAGGCAAGATTTCCATCCGAGGTCCCATCTGAGGTCCCTGTAAGCTTAAATGGTTTGCTTAATTCCAACAATTAAGTGGGTTTGGTTTAACAGTATGAGTCTCTTGTGATTGCACTGATTGCATCAATATGAATACTTGCAACCTCCAATCTAAAAGGTTTAATATGTATAACAGTGAGGGAATGAAATGCTTAAAAGTTTGTGTTCTGTACTTCCACAACAAACCCCTCCATGTAAAGTTGTTTTTCTTCATACTGCAGCTTTCGATGTGGTTCTCCCTGTGAACGATGGCTACAGGACATTTGTAAGCAACAAGGTCATTGACAGTTACCTTCACATCCTTGCAAATGAACAGAAGGTACTTGCATTAATATCACAAGATTCGTGGAGTTTTTGTGAATTCATAGATTAAATAGGTTGATATTGTACTTTTACAGTACAATATCAACAGGACCACGTGGTCCTTCTACAGGACCACGTGTTTGTACTGTCTTCAGTTGTGTCAACATCTCTGTTTAATGGACAGTTTAGATGTGAGAAAGGTGAGCATCTAGAGTTAAACTTCATGAGCCACTTATTTCATTCATAAAATTAATGTCCTGCTACAAACTGTGGTGTAAACCTTTTTCTTTTATAGACGATCATCCCAAACAGGGATTTGTGGCTGTGTCCGTACAACACAGGAGGGCATTGGATTCTTGTGGTATGTAAATCAATATTCATATATTTCACAATATTCCACATAAATATGTGACTAAAACAGATAAACTGCAATATGTTACAGATTGTGAAAATGTCAGACTGAACTAATGCTCCCCCCCCCACTTGATGTGAGAAGTGATCCTGCGTCTGTGCAGGCTGCCAGACTACACACTGCTTGCAAGCTCATTGAAAATAGTCGTAGGTCCTCAACTTTACAGGATATTTCAACATTGTTTATGTTTTTTATATTTTCTGATACTGTAGATAAGGTGTAATGGATTTATTAAGTCTCATTTATTTTCAAACAGGCAATGTTGAAGACTACTGCATAGCCTGCAACATGATCGACCTTGACACAGAAAGTGACAATGTCAGCATGATATAAATATAAATTCTGAAAATGTATAGAAATAACAAGATTTATTGGTGCTTCTAGTAATACAGGATAATATAGGGTTCCAGTACTTCATTATAAATGCATTTAAGTCCACTGTTACATGTAACGTAACAATTGACAGCATGATGGTCATTTCTGTCCTTGTAAATTCATTATATAAGTTAATTATATAAAATATTAATACAATTGTACTCTCGGTACTCTCAGACTGAGTCTAGAAGACTGACGCTCAGTCTTCTATCTTCTATTGAGAAACCATTATGATCCTCCTCAGGTGCAGTGCGACATTTGTCTCCGATGGGCTCATCATGACTGTGTGAAATCTGTCCCTGCAAACAGAAATGAAAATGACATTTGCTTGAAATGCAAAAAGTGTGTGTGCTTGTGAGATAAGAAATAATAATAAAGATAAGAAAAGAAAAGAAAGAAAAGTGTGTGTGTGTGTGTTTGTGTGTATATGTGTTGGTGCATTATGAGCTACTCTACTTTTAACCATATTTATAGTAGTCCATTCTGATAGATATTTCCTACCTGACAGAATGAGCTACCCTACTTTTAAGCACATTTATCCATCCATTCTGATAGATTTTACCTTCCTGTCAGGCTGACCTACCTACATTTGAACCACATTTAGGTTGGCAGTAGCGCATTCTGATATACATTTACTTCCCGACAGGTTGACCTACTCATGTTTTAACCACATTAATATATGTAGTAGCACATTCTGATCTACATGTACTTCCTGACAGGTTAAGCTACCGTGGTTTTAATGAGGGTGGCTCATTTTGAGTGAGCTCAGTCTATGAGACAAGTCTGACAGCTTGAACTACTGGGAGCTCATCCTGAGCGGGGAGCTCAGTTTGTCAGAACACCAGCAGCAAACAGAGGGAACTTCCAGGAAGTACCAGAGCTTTTTTAAAAGATCAGGGAGGCCACCGATTGGCTAGCAGCTGAATTGCTGCTGCACACCGGACACCAAACCAGGAATCTGGAGTAGAGCAAGTAGGGGGAATAAAGCACCCCTCCGACACAACGCCTAAAACACACAAGGGACGTAACATAGGCCCCACCAGACGTGATGCGTCGTGATAACCCGGCAGTGTTACTGAGAATCTGTCTTTAAAAACTCTTGCCTCCATAAGAGCCCCTCTCACTATTTGCTTCCCGAGGGCCATGGGATCTTCTAGGAATGGTGATGCTATTCTCCAAGAATTGATTGATCTAGCGGTAGCCTACAGCAGCAGCGAGTGCTTTTTGGGTTTCGGCATGGAGTCTATAGTAGCCTATTTTTGATGCAACAAAAAAAAGTTTTGTAGTGTGAATTGATGCATGCTCAAAGTAGGCCTATGTCACTACAGTAAGCTGTAGCCTAGAGTAAACTAGAGTTTCACCTTTCTTCAAAAATAAATAGATTAATAGGCCTAGGCCTACTATAAATACCTACACGTTTAGTTATTTTTATCACCAGATGGCTTCAGCTATGGTCTCGCAGAGCCAGCCTTTCCATGGCGACGTAGGCCTAGCGCAAATAAACGGGGCTTAAACCAATACCCTGAAATAGATCACCCACATCCAATCTGTTCCCCTCCACACACCACAGCGCACACGGAGGCAGAAGCTCAACTTTTTTGCGCCCTTGTATTCACACCGGAGGCATTAAATCATATTAAATCATACTAAATCACTCATCTAGGCCATTTAAATAGATTAGCTGAACAACAACGCGTCAAAACCGCCAGGCGGAGGCGGAATAAATAGACAGCGGCCCCACGCCCCGCGATGCGCTTCAGCTCCGCCTGCGGTGTGGAAGTGCGCGTTGATTAACGTGGGTGCGCGTTGATTAACGTGGGTGAGCTTTGATTAACGTGGGTGCGCTTTGATAAACGTGCGTGCTATTTGACTAACGTGGGTGCTCTTTGACTAACGTGCGTGCTCTTTGACTAACGTGGGTGCTCTTTGATTAACGTGAGTGCTCTTTGATTAACATGGGTGCTCTTTGATTAACATGGGTGCTCTTTGATTAACGTGGGTGCTCTTAAAGGAAAGGTATAGTTTTAAAGAACTTGAAAAAAGCAACAGTGTAGGCATAAAGGGAATTGAATTTTGTTCATCCACAAGTCTTCCCTGAACCCCAAACGTCCCGTCTGGACTCGTAACCCTAGGCTAGGCCTACTAAAATAATTGCTCTAGACAGTGCTATGCTGCATGACGGCCCCATTTGAATTTATAGGCCTATGATTTCCTTCTCAGCACATTAGATCTCACCAGTCAATGAACTTGACTTTAATTTAACAGGACAATGACATTAACATTATTTTTAAGATGTTTTGTGATTTTTGCCTCCACTTCCACTCCACTAGAGTCCACTTTTCTGTATTCCTTTACAAACACACGTCTGTGGTCTACTAACAGACACAGAAAAGCTTGGTACTTCCATTAGTTAGCCTACAAAGACACGCAGTTTACAAACACAATGCATAACCAGTCACCGTGTTTAATGGTGTTTAATGGTGTATAATGGTGCCCAGTGATCCGTAAACGCGCTCCGTGACGCTGCGGGCGGATCGCGGTATAAGAGACGCTCCGGGCGGACGCGCCTCACGTCCATCCTGCGCTCCGTGGATCTCCGCCAAAACATATGATAGTACTTTAAGTATTTTTATTATAGTACTTGAGCTGTTTTTATTATAGTACTTCGGGTGTTTTTATTATAGTACTTGTTTTTCATCGCTGTGTCGAAATTCTTGTTTTTTTGACCTACTTATGTTCAGTAGGCAACATCTGGATGTGCGGATGGGATTCACCTGAAGAGACGGAACGCATTGGGTCATAAATTCTCTTTATAGACTGATGACTTTAATACACGTGTATTGAATTTGCAGCCCACTCACCTCAGACTGCGTTTATTAGCCTGCTGTCCATTATTGGCCATCATTTCGGTGTAGGAGACGAGAAACATCTTTCTGGTATGTAACAATTAAATGAGGCTATTGGTTTTGACAATGGGAGGATAAGTCCTACAGAGACTAGACGGCCCTATGTCTGTCATTACATAGAGCCTATATTACCCTTTCAAACACTTCACTTGAATTTCCACCATTTCTTGTGGATTTCTTTAATTGAAACTGATTCTGCGTTGAGCGGATTATTGTTGTTTGTTTGCATGAGGAGACATTCATGTTATGCACTGAATGACCCTGCGAATCCTGACTTCAGCGTTCAGCCATGAGGAGACCATGGTGTTCCCTTGTGAGGGTGCTGCTCCTCTCTTCCATGTTAACACGGTGAGTGTGGCTTCATCCTGCAACAGGAGAAATGTTTAACCCAAACTGAGTGTTTAACACAAGACGACTTATACAGTAATACACAAGACGACTTATAAGTAATAAGGACCTTTTATCACCCACAAATGTAATGAATTTCCATTTCCAGTGCTTAATCTATTGTGCCTATTATTACAATTCAGGAGTGAACAATACATTCTGCCTTTTCACCATAGGCTCATAGCCTATACTGCTCATAACCAACTATGAATACTTAATTTTGCTATCCATCCATCCATCCATCCATCCATCCATCCATCCATCCATCCATCTATCTATCTATCTATCTATCTATCTATCTATCTATCTATCTATCTATCTATCTATCTATCTATCTATCTATCTATCTATCTATCTATCTATCTCTCAATGATCACTTCATAAACATTTATTTGCATTAAGCACTGAATGAAATACGGGTTTGAGATAATCTATGTTTTTTTGTTTCAGAAGGGAATAATACAATATATTATTTATATAGGTTAATAGATTATAAATACTAAAGATAAACATCAAGTCATAAAATACTAGACACTATCCCAATTGTCTCTTTTTGCATTTTTCTATCGTTTAGATCAAACGCGGAATCTAATGCAACCAATGTCTTCAAAAACAACATCAAAACCTTCACCAAAATCCTGGACAGCCTATTGGATGGATATGATAACAGACTGAGACCTGGCTTGGGAGGTGAGGCGTTCACACACCTGGACTCCACTGACAGCATCCAGTCACATAATCATTACATAACATCTAGTTGCTCTGCAGTTAATCTAACTCATTGATGCATTAATACATCTTTACATTTTTATTAATCTCTAAATCCATTACCACAGATATTTTAACATGCAATATTTATTTGTATGCATTTTGTATCAAGTTTGAGGATCCACTGTGTGGTCTGATGATCTTGTATTTGCTCACATAATGCAGCAGTAATGAATCTATAGAAATACAAACCCTGCACTATAGCAATGGGAATTACATTATTTTAACAACAGATGTGAAGGTCCTAGTCCTATAGTTTTTTATGTGGGAGTTTAATCCCACACTCCATTTTTACTTTTTCCATTCTGAAGAGAGAAATGAGAATTAGTCGTTTTTGTGTCTGCTTTTGTTTGGATCAGCATGCACTCTCATTTCATCTGCATGTTGTTGCTCCATTAACATGTGAAGTGCTCATCTGTTTGAGGAGGAAACAGTGTCAAGCCGACCCAAGGGGGGCCTAGAGGCGGTAGTTTCTAGTTCTGGGTCATTGGCAAAATCCCACCGTGACTTCAAGTCACAGTGGGATTGCCAATGGGTGACTTTTACCTTGATAGTGTCAGCATGTAATCTCATCTCATTTTACCCATTTACACACCCATGATGAAACAAATCTATTAAAAATCCTTGGAGAAACAGAAACCTCTACGTGCTTCTACTGCGTTTCAAACTAAGAACCTTTCTTTCTTTGATCGTTAATCGTAAATCTGTGGCCACGTTCACAGATGTTTAAAATAGATGATGTTCTGAAATTATAATGTTCATAACCATACATTAACCCATGAGAACCATAAGTCAGCCAGGACATATATATGCATATCATATATATACATATCATATATGCACTATTTGACTACATCGTCTCTCCTAATATGATTTTTTTTTTAATATTACAATGATTTAAGTCCTTAAAGCTGCTGTAGGTAAGATTTAGAGAGTTGTAAAGAGAGAGAGGAAGACTTCGAAAAAACATCCCCTCCTTCTCTGCTCCCTCCCATCTCTGCTCCCTCCCTCGCTACATTTCTCTGTCATTGAGAAGTGTTTTATTTCACGCACCTGTGATTGATAGGCAAGATGGATTCCTCAAACCAATCAGGGAAGAGATGCCCTGATTGGTCAGAAATGATCTGGGTCGGTCGAAAATCTAAATTGTCTCATACAGAGGCTGGTGCAGTCAACTCGAAACAGTGCATTTCACTCACTAATAGCTGATGGATGGCTATGCTAGTTCTAATAAATTACACCCAAATAATAGCTCTTAAATGTTAACTACAGCACCTTTTGCAGCATATTTTTGTTAAGAACATCTTAAAAATGCTTTACGCTGGCTCTGTCAATCATTTCCAGGGGCATCACTAGCGTTTGCACTGCTACTTTCGGAAGTTTGATGCGGCATCATTTTAATAAATCCATTTGAACTGATTTCATTTATTATAATTGAAGTGTGCCTTGGTTTTTCGTAAGCATGAATACAACAGTTATGAGCAAATATGATTATCTTTCATTAATGCCATTGCAGAAGATATAAATATAAAGATATACAAAAAATGGAAAAGCTTGAGGGACAGATACAGGAATAATACACATATAGTACATATCACATAGTTCTATGTGTGTTGGGCTCTCCCAATCTTTATAACATAATAATGCTACAATCTTATCATGATCTGAGTGAGAAATCCAAACTGGCCATTTATTCTCAAGAAAAAGTAAGCTAAAATACATTTTGGAAACTACAGTACGACTCGCTATCTTGAGCTGATGCCCAACTGGGCTTTGATGCTGAGGCTTGGGGCTGACAGTGTAAAGGCTCCTTTAAGCTACGCTTCCCAGTGTCTCCACAGTACCTCAGAATACATGCATTCAATACATTTAATGATCGGTTCGTTCTAATATTAGTTCCGTGTCCAGGAATAGCATATCATCCAAAAATGTTGACAGAATGTGTCAAGCCATGTCTCAGCATGAATATATATTGGTTCCTAATGCATGCCTATTATAGAAGTAGTTTCCAAATAAAGTTTTCAGGAATAATTTTGTCCAATTTAAAGAACAGGGACTGAACGTCAACTTTTTTTATGTGATGCAAAAAACCCAGCTCATTGCAATGACTGACACTCATCTGGTCTAAGGGCAGGTACCTCATATTTCTTAAAATGTTAACTCTTATTACCAAAATAATGGCTTTCTGTTAGGCAGAGCTGGTTTTAAGTCTGGGTGCAAGTCCAAGTCAAGTCTCAAGTCTTAATAGTAAAAGTGGACACGGATAAATAAAAGTGGACACTGATACATTTGCAATCAGCATTGCAGATTTCAAATAAAAATGTGTTGGTTGATTAATAAGTCGATGAATTGGACAATTAATTAGAAACAGGGTTATTACTGTAATTCTAATTTAGGGAGAGAATAGCCAAATTAATCCAGAAGATGTCAGTAATGCAGAAGCAAACCTGCCTCAGCGCCAGGGCCTGAAGTTCACTTTTTTGGTCACCAGCAACACAAGCTTATCAGACAATTTGTTATGAAAAAAAAAGAAAGATGAAAGACAATGATTATTTATCATAGCCTTTAGAATCTGACCGCATTTTTGCTTTCAATTCTCCAGAAAGACTTGAGTCTTCTCAGACTGCTCGTCTACTCGAGCAGTCAAGTCTCGACTAAGTCAAGTCTCAACTAAGTCAAGTCTCGACTAAGTCAAGTCTCGACTAAATCAAGTCTCGGCTAAATCAAGTCTCGGCTAAATCAAGTCTCGGCTAAGTCAAGTCTCGACTAAGTCAAGTCTCGACTAAGTCAAGTCTCGACTAAATCAAGTCTCGACTAAGTCAAGTCTCGACTAAATCAAGTCTCGACTAAGTCAAGTCTCACAGCAGTCCAGGTCAAGTCTTAAGTCCCCAGCTCTGCTGTTAGGTACGGGAGTCGGCAGGGACCTCATGATACGATATTACCATGATGTCTGAGTGTCCATGGATATGTATTGCGATTCTGTAAATATTGCGATACAACATTTAATATTTTGTGCAGGTTTATATTTAGTCTTAAGGATCCCAATTCTCACATGAATCGATTTCCCCATCCCTATACTTTCTGTGAAAGCTTTTTAATACATTTAATTACATTGTTCTTTTTTATTCTGTTCTTTTTTATTGTGTTGTTTCTTGGTTTTTTATTGGTCAATATTGATATTTGAATTATTTTCTTCATTGTTTTCATAGACCGGGTAACTGAGGTCAAGACAAACATCTACGTCACCAGCTTCGGTCCAGTGTCTGACACAGACATGGTATGTGTATGAAAGGCCCTGTTTCATATGATATCATTCACATTGTATAATGCGTTATTAAATATGTCCTCCCTTCTATTATGTGGGTCTGGACAAGGGAAAAACCTTTGATATTTCATGAATGATATCTTGATTCTGTTTACTATACGGATTTGCTAAAAATTAAGTCAAACACAAACAACATCATCTGTGTCTGTTTCCCCATGCTAGATTAGTTCATAATTGTTGACAGCTGTGTCTCCTGTTGCTATTGGAAACCTCGTCTTTTACAAGGGTGATGTCACTGCAGATCACCTGAGAGTTACCCTGCTATTTTCCTAAACAGACTTACTCACACAGACTCACACAGAAAACACAAATGCACACACATACACACATATACACATACACACACACACAAATGGGTTTAAGTTCATATTCTATGTGCATGTTCAATGAAATGGACACGTACCCATCATAACACACACATACTGGAGTCTACAAATATCTCTATGCTATTTGTGTTTCAATCTGTCCATTTGTGCTTCCATCTCTTCTATTGTCATACTTATCTTCTCTTCCCACATCTACTCAGTCTACTTTAGCCCACCATGAAAGCTTTTCCATAACACATTCTCTATTCGTGCTTTGCACTCCCTCAAATATTAATCCATATAGAAACTAAGGGCAGGGTCAGATCTCATGGAAGTGTTCTTGTTCCACCCAGCTAGCCCTCAAAGAGATGGCAAGGAAAAAAAGAGAAATTACAAATTTAGACGGACCTATGCATAATTGATGCTGCACCTTGCTAAAAGGCAAGGTAGCTGTGGACCCTTTCCATTCATGACACATGGGTCCTTTCTTCTGCACTATTTCATTAATTGAGTTGTTACCCTCTCATGTGCATGTATCCACATGCACAGATAGAACAAGTGTAAAACCAATGCTTATTACTCTTATAATTAGTATTAGCAATTCAATTTTTAGCATTAACATATTGCAGCCATACATTAGCCAAGGAGGGATATTGAAGATGGTCAGAAGATGCTTTTGAGTAATCTATGTTCAAAGTCAAAATGTCCGTTATGAAATTAAATGTGCCGCAGTTTTTTAGCGACTAAGGAGGCGGAGTGATTTACAATCAGAGCTTCATGGTTGGTTGTATTGGGTTTCGTCAAGTTTTCTAGAGGGTTTGTGTGATACAATCCTATGAGAGGTTTTTTATTTTCATTTTTTTCTTCTTTGAATTAAATCCAGAACGGCACACGTCCAATCTCTTAGACGGAGGTGGCTGTTTCGTCATGATGATACTTTCATTTGAATTCTCATCTTTACTTCTCTCTATCCTGACCAGGAGTACACAGTAGATGTATTCTTCCGCCAGAGCTGGAAGGACGAGAGACTGAAGTTTCATGGGCCTATGGACATCCTGCGCCTCAACAACCTGATGGCCAGCAAAATCTGGACCCCTGATACCTTCTTCCACAATGGCAAAAAATCTGTGGCCCATAACATGACCATGCCCAACAAGCTGCTGAGGATCATGGAGGATGGAACCCTGCTGTATACTATGAGGTCAGGTTGCTTATTTTTTTATATTGCTTGAAGCTGCTGCAGGTAAGATTCAAGAGTTGTAAAGAGGGAGGGCAGAAAAGAGCAGAAGAGAGCAACAAAAATAGACAACCCATTAAAACATCCCCTCCCTCCCTACACCCCTCAGCCCTTGAGGTGTTGCATTCACTCACCTGTGATTGACAGGCAAGATCGATTCCCTGAACCAATCACGGGAAATCTAAATCTATCTAAATGTATCTACATTTGCTCATATAGAGGCAGACAGTCAACTCGAAGCAGATATTCTTCACAGAGTATTTCACTCACTAATAGCTGACGGATTGCTATGGCACCTCTAACAAATTGCACTCAAATTATAGCTCTTAAATCTTACCTACAGCACCGTTAACCTTTTTTTTATAACCCATATTCATTTTTCATGCATTTTCTATTCTTAATCTAAATTAGTCGTAAAACAAGGGCATGTACTGTCCTCTTTAAGGTGTAGCTGTCCAGAATGATCCAGATAGCCAAACTCCATTCACAAATGACACGAGAGTCAGGATACAGCCTTCTAGCTCCATCTTTATTGCAGACTCAAGACCATATAGACATTATAACGAGTTAAACTAAAACTAAAGAATATAAAAAGTCAACGGAATACAGCTTGTACAATGCATTGAAATGAAACACATTACATAGTAAAATACAAACGTTGTGGTAGGATTCATATTCATCCTACTCGGATACATTGCATTTCAATGTAAGCACATCACAAGACAACGCTAGTTGCTCCGTAACGGGGGGATAGGGGAATATTTACACTGTATTAAGGAGGAAGCAGACAAGGGCTTACATATTGGGTTGGCCTTGACCCCCGCCTGCCTCAGGGATGGGAGCACTGCTGCTACCTGCTACCTACCCATTTGTCAATGTGGATAATGACATCGTCCAAGGGGGCAGCAGCAGATGCAGCCTTCTATACTATGGATGGAGCTTTCCAGAGCCATGGAGAGAGAGAGTTGCGTCCGTTCACTCCATCAGGCCAATTATTTTAGAGCAATGGTGGATCATGGAGACTCTCAATAGCTCCAAACACTGGGAACTAATTGCCGTGTTTTCACTGCGCTTTTCAAAGGTAAGTAAGCGGCAGCACTTTTGATGTTTACTTATTATCACATTGGAATTCAGTTAGCAATATATTTTACAGCATCCTAGCAATTATTTTTTAAGTTAGTAGATTTTAACTTAACTTATGGAAACGGATAAAGCAGGGAGAAAATCAATATCATCACTAAATACTTGGCAGGTGATTGGATGAACCATCTGTCTATCACCGTCTATCACAGGCTAACTTCAACCAATCAGATCAACGAACCATATGACGTAGTAGAGCGAAAACATCTTTTCCCTTGAGAAAAGCCTTCAGTGCCGTTCTTTGCTCTTCTTTCAATGAATAAATACTCTCCAGTTCAGATATAACTGATGCTGACGCCTGTAGCTGCCAGTAGTTCTTCATGGATGCTGATTGTTCTGAACCACTGTGGTTCGGCCACAAGCGCATAACTTTAAGCCAGATGGATTCTCGTGTGATCATTATCTTGCAAATCCAGCTCCCTCACAAGGTGAGGTGAAGTGAGGATGTCATGATAACATAATGTGATGATTTCGATACTGATCAGGATCGATCACATCGACGCATCTTAAATAGAAGAAAATCCTCACATCAATACCTCCCATAGTTTGTTATTCTAGTCTTGTGCGATGGTCAGATTGCTCCTGCTCACTTGCATCAACTATTTTTACCTTCTCTTTCAGCAGGGAAGCAATACGTCGTGACTCCATTCTCTGAGTGGTTGGTGCTCAAGGCTGGGTGGGGGCTGGGTCCAAGGACAAGCAATGAGCATAGACCAAGACATGGAAACACTGTTTATGATTGAGTTTATTAAAGCTTCAATCATAGGGTCAATAAGTCCATTGCTCATTTGCTTACATATTAAAATGATAAGAACTGAGTTACTGACTGTTCATGCCTACATTGTGTAGGGTCATGCCATGTCCTATCGTGTGCATTGTAATCAAATTCAACTTTCAAGACTTCCTAAAATCACTATGAATTTGACTGTATTTTTCAGCCAACTTTGGAGCAACGTTGTATTAGAAGAGAATGGGATAGATGAGGTCTTTATTGCATAAGTCTGGATTGACTTGCATATGAGTGTGAATGTGCAGAAACCCTATACAAATCAGAATGGTCATAGCATACATGATAGTTTATAATGCTTGATTTCTGATTATAGTTATGGTAAACTGTCTGTTACTATAATAAAAGGTGAAATAAGGCATTGTTAGCTACTTCAATAGAGTCAATAGAATGTATCCACCTAGTCACACACCTAGGCCTAAAGGCTTACTTACATCAATATATATCAATAGAATAGCATCCATTAGCCCAGTAACTTGCACACCAAAAGCCAGACTAACTCACCACTACGTTGCTAAGCTTAGTGAATATGCATATTCATATTTTGGTATAGATGAAGTATTGATTCTGGATCTGGAGGGTGGGTCCCAAAAAATATGGTGGGTACTTATTCTAGTCATGTTTCCCTAAATAAGGTGGGTAATTCATGTCATGTTACTTCTTAGTCTTCTAGACTTAGCTATAACCCCTGTGTCACACTGGATTATCCTGTTATAGCGGAGCGGCTTATCATAGTAAATGGGGTACATCTTTATGCACTCATGTGCGACGATTCTGACTGCTAGAAGCTGAAGCAGCACAACGTTGGCGAGCCATTCAACCCGTCACTCTAATCTTCTCATTTGAGCTAGTTATATAATTATACCACCATTATGCTTGTAGTCTTTTGCGATGGTCAGATTGCTCCTGCTCACTTGCATCAACTATTTTTACCCTTTTACCTTCATACTATACTATGGATGGAGGGTCTAACCACTCATCCCAGTTAGGCTTGTCCTCTTTGTGTGTGAATGTAGGAATCACAGCTTTGATTGTGGTGGTCAACCACTTATTTAGGAATCCCAACTCGGGGAAACCAAAGCGGTGCTTACGTAACACTTTTTGCCCATATGTTACGCAGTGGCACTGCTTCAGGATATTGCCTTGGACATACATGTAGCGCTTCAGTGTCTTATGATATCCCATGTGACCGGGTTATAATGAGCCACCTGTCAACTGTTTCCCAGTTCTTTGGCACTAATGACTGGATATTTTCTTTGCCTGTCCCAGTGTCACAGTGATAGTGGTGATGATAGTCTTGGTGTATATTCCCTACATCAGGGGTGTCAGACTCTGGATTATTTTTTACCATCAATATGACTCAACACATGGATATTTAGGCTAAAATAATAGGCCAAAATAATTCAAGTGGCCTACGATACTTGTACCAATCAATGAGAAATTGCATGTTGGCACATACAATTAACACAATGTAAAATTACACAAAGTAGGTGCGACAGAAAGCATTTTCCTATTCTTGCAACGTCTTAACAACAATGCATAATGTGTTTTAATCTCTTGAGTCATTCATTAATGAAACAATGGTGGTTATAGATAAAACTGGTTAACAATAACTAAACTATAAAGATGGTTCAGATGCTGTGAATAATCCAGCTGCTGTGTGATTCAGTCTGTGTGTCAGCCGATTGCGCAGTTTGGACATGTTGTTATGTTCATCACCGAGAAAGCCTGCTCACATAGATATGTTGCCCCAAACATAGTATCTCTGATGCAAAGGCTGTCATCTCTATGTAATGTGGTGTCAGGCATTGATAAAAGGATTCCAAACCATCAGACGCAAATGTACTCTTCACCGGTGCTACAGTGCATCAGCTCATCTGGAGCTCCTCTGCACATCTGATGCGTTGATGCGTTGATGGTGAACGGAGAGCAAAACAGTGCAAATTCCTTCTCCAGCTGAAGACAGCGAATCGATTGTTAAACTCTTACTATATGTAAGAATAAACCACTCCGTGGTGTCCTGTTATAATATTATATATACTATATACTACTACAGGTTTAATATTATATTATATGTACTATATGTAAGGAATAAACCACTCTGGGTGTCCTGTTATTATATTATATAGTGCATATATAGTGTATAGAGTCCTTTCTTCATGTGTTCCTGTACTGTAGTGAGCGATGGAGAGTGAGTGGCTGATCCCAGAGCGGCTGATCCCTTGTTTATTCAAAGTTTATTCATATTAACCATGTCGCAAAATTGCACCAAATTCAACACTGCACCCCCTTGGGTCCCCACCCACACACCCACCAAGTGTTTTGTTAATGATCATTTTCCAATTTGTTTTAGTTTTTTATCATTCAGCCTCAATACGTTTTTGACTATTGAACTAAATCCATAATGATGATCATTCTTATCTGTCTGATTTGTCTTTTACATTTTTAATTCTCATAAAAATGAAAGGTGCTGTAGGTAAGATTGAATTTAGTCAGTCTTGCCAATCACATGCTTGTCAATCATGTGCACACACAACCTAGAGAATAAACCTGATGAATAATGAATGAATAAACATATGTTAATATGAATACTGAATGAATAAACATATGTTACTATGAATACTGAATTAATAAACATATGTTACTATGAATACTGAATTAATAAACATATGTTCATATGAATAATGAATGTGAGAAATTCATTATTCATCAGGTTTATTCATTTGAATTACTCAAGTGAATGGATTAGGCAGAGATTTCTCTGTGAATGTGCATAATGTGTGCTGATGTACTCTCCTAGGTTAACTGTTCAAGCCGAGTGCCCCATGCATCTTGAAGACTTTCCAATGGACTCTCACTCATGTCCACTCAAGTTTGGCAGCTGTAAGTGGTGATGAAATGTGCTAATTCATTTCCTATATGTTTTTATACTGCGCTATTTTGCCTCTACAAACAAATCTACAAGAGAAAGAACTACACATCACAGTTTACCATCTTATTGTCCAGCCGTACGTTTACCTAGATTATACAAGAAAGGTAGATCAGGTGTCTGCATCGGCTGATGTTGTTGGTCGTACATATTCGTCCTGTTTCAGATGCCTACACCAAGGCAGAGGTTACGTACCTCTGGACCCGTAATGCCTCCCAGTCAGTGGAGGTTGCTCCCGATGGATCCAGACTCAATCAGTATGACTTAGTGGGCCAAACGGTGGGGCAGGAGACCATTAAATCCAGCACTGGTGAGTACCACCGTTACAACCCTTTCCATTTACATTGTCCTGCAATTATTTCTCACATGATACATCATTAGTAAGAGGTTGATTCACATATATGGATATGGCCAGGTGAGGCTGCTTAAACCAACCACCAACCACACACACTCCACAGCTATGCTTACTGTTTAATAGATGTAAGGACCGATGGAGCACTTTTACATATTTTCTTTTCTTGTCCTTAGGTGAATACACTGTCATGACTGCCCACTTCCATTTAAAAAGAAAGATTGGCTACTTTGTGATTCAAACGTATCTACCTTGTATAATGACGGTGATCCTCTCTCAAGTCTCCTTCTGGCTCAACCGGGAGTCTGTGCCAGCAAGAACTGTCTTTGGTAAGAATGACATTGATAACAAACACAGACCCCCTTGAAACACTGATCTCTTTAGAGACTATAAACTCCTATCATTTCTCAATGTTTTCTCAAACTATAGCCTAAAATATCACATATACATGCTATTTTAACATGTTGTTATGGTATGTTTTTAAATGAATGGGCAACTTAGCCTTGTAAGAGCCAACCCCCCCCCCTCTTAAAATGACTCAGTTCTGGCTGCAAGTTCTCTGTCAAACCCTTTGATGACAAATCACAGACATTGCTGTGATTAGTAGTTAGATATCTATAATTTATTTCCATACTAGTTACAATGGTCTGAAGACTGCTTGGAGCTGGGTAGTTAATTCTACCATCAAGGATCCACACATGAAAAGAGAGCCAGTGCTATAGTAGTACTGGACAAGAAACAACAGAACTATCCCGTTGATGGACATTTAGCATCGCCTGGGTCTCTTCAAAGAAGCATCCCTTCAGCACTGACCAGCAAGAGGCTTGACTTGAGATCGGTGGAATGAAGCCTAGGAGCTTTGTCAATGTGGACATGAGAATTGCCATTGGTGATGAAAAATAATGAAAGTATAAGCAAAGTATTTGGTTTAATGGAGCATGATCATGCCAGTCTCTGTTTACCATGAGACAGTAAAACATTGCTCACTCTGTTTCTCTCAGGTCACAGAGTAATAGTAATTGCATCAGCAGTGCACATCCTTGTTTTGCCCTGGTGTTTTCTTATCCTCTTTATTTCTAGTTCTTCCAGTTCTGTCGAGCACTGTAGTGCTGTTTTGGAGAAAGAATCACATCTCTAGCCTCACTTCCATCAGTCCTGCCTCACAAAAGGCCCATAGCTTGCAGTTAACTGGCAGGTGAAGCAAATGGCCTTCTGCCATGTAGGGATAAAATACCACCTCAATCGACCTTTAAACCAGGATATTAAACCAGGATATTAAACCAGGATATTTAGCCTAAACAGTTGCTTTGTGGATCAAAGAGGTTTAAACATCAAAGAAATAAGATGCTTAAGCCCAAAGCACACGGAGCCCAAATTATTTTGCGCTCCATGTGTATATATATATATATATATATATATATGTGTGTATATAAAAATTTTTTTTTAAAGTAAATAAATGCAAATAAAAAACGTATATGAATAAAAAACACTTTTTGAACAATTGTAGAGCCAGACATTAACATGCTAATAGTCAGCCCATCCAGTCAATAGTCAATTGCAAATGTATATTATACAATTACTGTGTGTGTGTGAGTGGCACAGCTTTTTATAAAAAATATATATCTGCATCTTATTTTTTATTGTTCATGATATACTATTTATTATATATTTTAGATTATTATTATTATAGATTCTCCTTTTCTTGTTTTCTTTTGTGATGTATTCCTTTGTAAAACCCTATGAACGGCCTTGTGTTTGAATGTGTTATCAAACTTGCCTTGTGTATGCCTATAGTATCGTGAACTAGAAGATGTCGTACAGTTGAAAAAGTGTGTCTGTCTCTTAGTGCCTACAGTGTTCTTCAGCTTTCATAATATTCATTCAATATGTTGAAAATGTATTACGTTTTGAGAGAATAATAGAATAAAGAGATGACTAGCAAGATAATATAATCTACCAAAAATGTCTACATTTAGATGACATTTTTCTCTATCTTTCTCTTCTGTCCAGGTGTAACCACGGTGCTCACCATGACAACATTGAGCATCAGCGCCCGCAATTCCCTCCCAAAGGTGGCCTACGCCACAGCCATGGACTGGTTCATCGCCGTCTGCTACGCCTTTGTCTTCTCTGCGCTCATTGAATTTGCCACCGTGAACTACTTCACCAAGCGGGGCTGGGCGTGGGACGGGAGGAGCGTGGTGAACGACAAGGTACACTGCGTCGCTCAAGCAGCACAGACACAAGCAGCACAGACACAAGCAGCAACATAGGTCGAATTCTCAATCACAATAGCAAGTAGAGTCACTAGAGCTCTGGAAGCTGACATCACACAATCTCTGCATGCATCCGCAGGATCAAAACGACAGTGTAAACCCAGTGCTAACCCTAGACCCTTTCACAGACGCGTCATCGTAGGATGAGGCGTCATCGTAGGATGAGGCGTCATCATAGGACAAACACAGGTTGTCGTTCATCATAACACAAATGATGGATCTGCTACTTTGATGTATTTTTGTGTTATGAGCGACACCTGTGTTTGTCCTACGATGACACCTCTGTGAAAAGGGTCTGATCCACCACAACCCTTTCACAATGCTTCTATTGTGCCACTTGTTTAAGAGGAAGTCTTCTCCGATCCTCAAAGAAATGAACCTTCCTTTTACTCAGAAAAAGGAAACCTCCATTTTGAAGAAAAACAACGCGTATGCCGTGGCCGTGGCCAACTACGCCCCCCACATCACGAAGGAGTCCCCCCTGCCCACCGTCTCCAAGTCCTCGGCCGCGACGGACACCCTCACCAAGGGCAAAGCGGAGGCCAGGCCCGAGCAGAACAAGAAGACCTTCAACGGCGTCAGCAAAATCGACCGCATGTCCCGCATCGTGTTCCCTCTTCTGTTCGGGGGCTTCAACCTGGTCTACTGGGCCACGTATCTCAACAGGGACCCGGTTATCAAAGACACGGAGCCGTCCACGTGAAAACCTTTTGGTCGGAAGATACCATTTATTATGGAACAAGAGATGAGACTTGTTGGTCATGATCTGAGTACATTCCTGTCGTGTTTTGTGAGGCTGCTTTGGACAGTGGCAGAAATACGGGTGTAATGTTGCTGTAGTGTTTAGCTGTAACTGTAACATTGACATTTAAAGTTTTGAGGTCACCTTAAATATTGGAGGAATATTTCTCAATAGGCACCACTGTGAGGAAGGATCTGAGCAAACGTATTTATTTACTTATTTATAAAAATAAAATAAAAAATGCACAACTAACACAAAAAACCCTATATTTTACTACTAGAATTGCAGAATTGAACACACACACACACACATAGCTGCTGCAGGGATGTGCTCTTCTCAGATACAGTATACACTGTATAGTTTGGGTGATATAGCCTGGGCAATGACATAACTTACTTGACCTGCATTTTGCTGTGTTTTTCTGTGCTTTTGGGCTCAATTCTGTTGACCTTGCATTGACTTGAAGACACTGTGAAACATTTAGTCATCATTTCTTATATTGGTGTTTATATAACTAATGTTCTCTTGTTAATGTAGCAATGGACTCATTATAGCTGTTTCTGCACACTCACTTGTATTTATACTGTATTCAATATTTATTTTACATTTTACTAAACATTTTCCAAGAGATGCAAACATATTTTGAATATGGATATGTATAATTTAGGTAATGATGTGTGTATCATTACCTCGAGTGAAGTATCTTTGCAAAATCTTGTTATATTTTGAAACATCTTTTCAGGATTCATGGGCTAGAATAAATCAATGCAATTTATTTTCTAATTAGAAATTGAATTTACAGTAAAAGATGAAAATTACAACTTTAAGTTACCTCCTCACATCACATCATATACTTGATTGACTGATGTCCTTAACTGTGCTGTTTAATATGTTGTTGGCTTTGTGCCAGCATACTGTGAATATTTGTGACACAACTTTACAAATATTTGATTAGTGAGTTAAGCATACCATGATATTCTCACTGGTTTAAAATGCACTCTTCTTTTTTCATATATGTCCTTGTTATTGTTCAATCTCTTGCAAATGTTTTAGTGTCACTAATAAAATGATGTAAAATATGGGTTTTGAGGTGGGTTTTGGTGGGCGGCTGCCTGCAGAGCTGCATGAAAAACCTTCTGTAGGCGAGAGATGCTTTCACAGCAAAAAGACAAATGTGCGCAGCACTGCACAACAGTATTGTTTTTACTGGATGATATAGCTGTGCTATGCAATGCTTTTAGCGATCACCATTTAACATCATCAGTATATTCTGATGGCCAATAACAACCAAGAAGGAATATTTAATGTAAAACAAATAAACAATGCACCAGAAAGACCTGGACAGTGCAAGGTCACACACATATAAGCACACACATTCATGTTAGACAAACATGAGTAGAAGGTGAAAGCACACACATGTCTACAGTAGCAGACAACAGACATATTGGAGCTGGTTACACTGTGGTTCCTCTGGAAAGCTCCCTGACAGCGGTGCTCAAGGCCGTCCCACTGATGTGGGCTGACAGACGGGCTGACTGGCTAAAGGCTGGAGCCAGGGACACCATGGGGGTGGTGGTGGGGGGGGG
>OMKN01044266.1:0-10414 GCA_900302345.1 Melanonus zugmayeri | reverse complement strand
GTGTATGTATACCGTATGTACAGTGTGTGTGTGTGTGTGTGTGTGTGTGTGCATGTATGTGTGTGTGTGTGTGTGTGTATATGTGTGTATATATATAAAAAATCTCCAACTGTAAATGATCAGATATCTAACACTGGGGTCTTTTGATGGGCAGATGACAATGTTTGCTCTACAGTTGTGTAACCAAACATCCCTAGCAGGGAATATGGGATTAGTGGGGCAGTCTGTTTCTTATCATTCAACAAGGATATTCTACTTAAAGACACACGACAAATGATGCCTATCGAAAGTATTATAGTGATGTTTATCTTAACTTCACATAATGGTATGTTGGATGCAATCCCCCTTACCCTTTGTCATAAACCCCACCACGTCCCTAACCTTACCTTTGTTTGTCTTTCCTGACCTACACGTGATATTGACACAGTGCAAGCTTGACTAGTGCAGCTGAAAACTTGGGAGTTACTTGCTATTCATTTGCTAATTGTTATTCTTCTGCTACTGGTTTGTTACTTATAAGTCATTCATCAAGACTTGCGATGAGTTGCATGAGATGAATACGGTGGGCGAGACATGTCGAAAGAACTGCATATCCAAAACGCTTTGCACATTTGGAAGACACAAATGCAAAACTCACAACACATGCAAAAGCATAATGAAAGTGAGCATCAACGGATGTTCACAATGAAACGTGCCGACTATTATTGCCGTAATGAATCCAGTGCACTCTTTTCAAACAGTCCAATCAAATATCATTAAGAGTGCATAGATCACTGCTAATCCTGTTGTCCACTCATCCAGTATTCTGACAGTATAGAGAATGTGGATAGCCTAAGCCTAATTAAAAAATAAGTAATCTTTGAAACGTTACCTTCACTTGTGTCAGGCTTATCGGCATCACACAATAATTTAATGTTTTTGCCACACAAACTGCAGAATGCTGTTTCCGAATGCAGATTGAATCCACAAAAACGACAACACGTTGTAATGTGTAATAAAACTTCTCAAACGGGCAAGAACTTTCCTCTTCCACATATGTAGGCAATAATAATAGTCAGCCCGTTTCATTGTTCAACATCCCTTGATGCTCACTTCTGTTATGTTGTGGCTTTTGCATTTGTGTTGTGGCTTTTGCATTTGTGGTTTCCATTAATGCGCTTGTGTTTTTTGAATCGGATATGCAGTTCATTCGACATTCTAATCAGAAGAACACTACGTAAAACCTCCCTTGTTTGAAAAAGGAGTCATGTACATTTTCCTCAAAGAGCTGTGTTGAGGTGAAAGTGCCAATGTGTGCTTCATGTAAGCAGGAAGTGTGTGTGTGTGTGTGTGTGTGTGTGTGTGTGTGTGGCGGCATTGCATAAACACCATGTGATGTTAATGTGCTAGAAAGGAAGGAAGTGTTAGAGGGGTCACTGTCTGTTTCTTGTTTTTCGTGAGTGTCATACTTGATATTGCATGGTGTGGCTATGAATAAGGTGGTGTTGGCTTAGCTTTTTCCTCTGCCTCCTTTATCTACCTGCACCTGGCAACAACAGCTGCAGATATGTCAGATTTGCTCACATTCTGGCCTTCTAATGGGTCATGCTAATCCTTTCCATGTAGGCAAATGTATCATGCAGTGGAAATATTGCAATCACTTGGTAGTTAGTTCCACAGGGAACTAGGAAGGTGTCATCTTAGATTTTAGTTTGTAACATTTTTAAGGAAGGAAGTGGACAATCGGCATTATCACACACACACACACACAGTTGTAAGGTTTCGAGTAAACACATTCCAAATGAAGGTGGAGGCTTCCCCAGGAGATTTCTTTTTGCTGGATTGTTTCTTGTGACAGGAAGTAGCACTTCTTAACTCATGTGCTCCTGAATAGGAACATTTATTCCTTGCCTTTGTATAGAGTAGCACAACTGGAATCGGGTAGTAGTTATGGGGCCTGCCGCCGGCCTCTGTAAATCAGTGATTCATTCTGCACTTGTATTTTATTGCAGCAAGGTCAGCTTTAGTTGTGATATTACAAATAATGATGATAATGTGATTTGGCTATTAGTAGTAATATCATTATTCCTGTTTATTGCTTGGTAAGCAAATGTACCACGTTGCTAGCCCTTTTATTGATTTGATGTCTTTGACACCATTAAGTGTACTATATAAAAGGCTAAAAGATGATGTTTCAAATGCAAACATTGTGTGGATTTGTAGAATACATCTTGCGATACACCTGGACACATCTTCAGCGTTGTATCCTGGGTTCATCAGGTCTTTCAGGTCTTGCAACAGACAGCCTCGCCCAGCAGGTGACCCAGCCGGGATTAATCAAGTCCCAGCATGTGTCCAGGTAGCACTACCTCCCCCACGACTCTCCTCTCCTGATCCACAGCCACCTTGAGGCAAATTCAGCTGCCTCTGTGACCATCTTTGTGGCCCTTCGCTTGCTTGCTCCTACAACATGCCCAGCATGCTGTATGCCCTACAGATTGACTGGCCAGTGAACCCACTGTCCGCTCTCTGTCTCTCCAGCTGTCGCCACTCTGTTCTTGGTAGTCAACCAGACTGTTCCTGGTAGTCACTGGTTGAAAGATGCTTTGTAGAATACATCTTGCGATGCACACATCTTCAGTGTTGTATCCTGTCTCTATACGTTTTTTCCCCACACAGAAGCGCGTTACATTTTTATACTGGAATAATAATCGTTTATGTCAAGTCAACTTTAGTCCATTCTTTGAATAACGGTACAGTGAGAAAGCATCTCTGCAACATACGTAACATATAAACAAGTCTTTTTTGTCACATCTATTCGAAAGGTGACTCGTGTGGCTCCACAAAGAGTTGCATTCTAGCTGTTTCACCATTTTAAGGGAATAAGGTTCTAGAAGTGTACCTTTCCATAAAGAGTTATTTAAATAAAGCTTTATTACTTTGCGAACAAAAATAAATGTGAAGACTGAAGTCTACAGTGGAGTGAGGGCATTTAAACCATAATTTTCACAATCAATGGACTCCACAAACACTTATTCCATTCAATGTGTTTTAGTAGGCCTTTGAAGTCATTTCAAAGGCCTGTAAATACATTTGTATTTACAGCGCCCATTATCTCTGTATAATTTGGACTTTCCCTACTGACAATTAGTCTTATCCTGGAGCTGTTGTAGTATATGCAAACGAGCCACAGTTCTCTTCCGCCAAGTTGGTGTGTAATCCAGTGCTGTTCATTTGCGTTTTTCTTTTGAGAAATGTGTGTTTTGCCTAAAAACACTGTCAAGCACTCGCCTTGGGAAAAGTTGCCTAACAGACTTTACTGTCTATGTTAAATATTGTTTGTGTTTGTTTTAATGACTCACTCAGGCAGGCAGGCTTAGTGGTGTTGGAGTGTTGGAACTCATCCGCTGCCCTAGTACTCAAAAGATGCCAACATATTGAGACCTTGAGGGCTTTGGAAATTCCTCCCAGTATCTGACCTAGTTTCATTCGCTGTGTGGTAGGAAACTGATCATTCACCTGCCCTTGGGCCCTGAAAAACACACACACACACACACACACACACACACACACAATTGCTCATATACAAACGGATGCACACTTGCACATGCACATATGAACCTTGACACCACCAGCACATGGCTTGTTCAGTGTTCGTTGAGGTGTTGAAGACAAAATGGATGGATGGGGCGCAGTCATGAAATAAACCATACTAATATGTTGATTGGGTTTATACAAAGCCAGTGAGGTCATTTGCTTATTTGTCTGTAATGCAAAGTGTTTCATACCATTTGTGTAGATTGTGACAGTGCAACAGTCAACGGACTGGCGTGTGTCCAGTACATGGAAAGGCAAACAGGTGCAGCTGTAAGGCCAACAGCAAGAGGAGTAAATAATTTAGCAACTTCATCTAGTGTTTCACTCCCGATCAGCTCCAACTCATACACAGCTTTTCTTCTGTCACCAAGGAGATCATGTTTGTAATTAGGTATGCCGTGATGGACCTAATTTCCACATCCGACGCAGTAATAAGGTGATGGAGAGGGGGGTGGGGTGGGGTGACATTGTTGTCTACAACTATGGTCTTCCCTTTTCCAGAAAGCCCAACCCACCTGCCGCAATGCTAATCCAGACATTGCGGCAGCAAACGTCCCTTGGGATACTTTTTTTTCTGAGTATTTTTTTCAGAGTAATTAGTAATGACGCTGTCAATGGTTAACTCGGGGTTGGTGCCTGGTGTGCTGTGGGTTGGAGGAATGTGTACACAATAACAGTTCAAATAACACAGAAAAAGATTTCAGCCAGGCCTTTGTGATTATAGCACAGTTTGTTTAAATGAGTGGCCGGGCTAGCCACCCCGAGCGGAGGGCTTTTCGAGTAAAGCGTTTGATGGAGATTGTTAATTTGGGCCTCGGTCTCGGCATTAGATGTGACCTTGTCTTAGAAATGAGCGAGCCTTGCGTGGGCTAATGGGTGTTAGCGCTATAATTGGTCTTTCTAAATTCAGTGAGCTCTTTTGTCCTTGCGGTGCACTGACAACCCCGCTGCAGTGCGCCTACTGACTTTCCACTTATCTATTCCTTTTCTTCGTCTTTTTTTATCCTCCCCCCTCTTTCGTCTTTTATTTCCCCTATCTCCCTCCCTGTCATCGTCAGATCGTCTCTTTTGTCTTGCTTGTCCCAGTTTCTCATACTAATAAGTCTGCTCGGCATTGCTAATTAAGTACCCCGACCCAAGGAGAAGGGTCTGGTTCTCATCCAGAGACGAGATGAGAGTTTGATGTGGAATCTTGTCAAATCAAATTAACCCCTGACTCCTATTTTCTCTCTCTTTCTCTCTCCTCTTTATGTCCCGCTCGCACATCGCATCTGTTGGCAGACGAGGTATCAACCCACCGCACAGAGTCAAGTCCATCTCCATGACAACGTTCACACAACAGGAAATCGAGTTTCTACAGAAACATGGAAACGAGGTAGGCACGACCAATCGTCAAGGGCTGTGGACCCTATGCATACAAACCCTGGGTCTGGAAATGGTACACTGTTAGACAGTTACTCCTCCTTATCCTTTCACTAAATGTGAACGTAAACAATCATCGCTGAAACTACACGTTGTAACAACACAAAGAAAGTGTGCCCAAACTATTTATTTGTTTGCTGGTTCATACAGTAATTGTTTGACTCATATCATTATTCAACATTAACATTAACATCAGCCTTTTTTTTTACTTCTGGCGTCCCTTTAAACCACTTTGTGGTTTAGCCTATATGCCAGGTCCTACTTCTTAGACCCTTGATTTTGGGTAGCATTCCTGAGATATTTTGTTTAATCTTATAAAGTGGGATTTATAGTCTGTATGTGTGCATGCTCTGGGAATAGGTTTACACCCAGTATACACAGAGACTTCCTTTCAGGGACTGTGCCCCTGTTACCCCCCCCCCTCCTGCCATACACATGTATGTACCCACATGTATGTACATCAACTCAGTCTGGTGTTAATATATACTGTTTCCTATGGCACATGGTACATGTGTACAGGTGTCAAAAGTAAAGTGAGCCAATAATGGATTAGCAAAGCGCTGTCATATGGCATATCATCCATACTAGAAGATGCTGTTCATTTGAGATGCATCTTGAGTCTGAGGTCATTTTAAAACTTGACCCAAAATGGCTGTTAACGCCCCCCCTACACTACTAGCACGGTTTGTGTTCAGCAGCTGCATACAGGCTGTCAAATGTGTCAGGTGATATCCTCAAGGGGCGAATGTGGTGTATGCAAAGAAAACATTAGTATGACACCCGCTAGCCTGTTCTGCCACCCTGCCCTTTCCCTAGGTGTGCAAACACATGTGGCTGGGCCTGTATGACGAAAGAGCCACTCCTATTCCCGACTTCAGGGATCCTCAGAAAGTCAAGGAGTTCCTCCAAGAGAAATATGAGAAGAAGAGGTGGTGAGTATTGTTTTTTTATTTTTTAGAATGACAATGCAACAATACGAGTTCCTCTGGCGTTGTGTAGTCATGTTGCTGAGTCTTTGTGTTCCTCTTTTGTTGTGTTTTTACAATTATTTTTCCTATTTTTTTTTCCTTTTGACTTGGAACGCCTTGAAGGCATCTCACTGCCATAAGCTTCGAGCCAGGCACCAGAAACCCTTGTTTAAATTCACTAAATGTAGGTCACTCAAGTCAAGGCACTTTCAAATGTGAGCCTCTTTGTTCTTGAACAAAGTGTGTGTATCATTATGCTGATGTGTAGCGTAATAAGCGTTTTTCGTGACGTTACTGCTTTTATTTGATGAATAATGAAAACGGCTTTTTGGAAAAAAGGAAACACTAGGCGGTCCTAGGCAAACGAAGAGCTGAAATGCGGTGGCTCCTTGCACTGTGTAAAAGCATTGTCACGTTGCTTCATGCTGACAAATTGAAAAATGTGCAGCCGTCGCATATATATATGGTAGAGTCAATACTTGGAAGGAAGATGTGATCCAAGTCTCTGGAGGTTATACCAGGAAAAAAAGACACCATTACCA
The DNA here is from genome assembly GCA_900302345.1 of Melanonus zugmayeri. Taxonomy (NCBI): domain Eukaryota; kingdom Metazoa; phylum Chordata; class Actinopteri; order Gadiformes; family Melanonidae; genus Melanonus; species Melanonus zugmayeri. The sequence goes on along the minus strand of OMKN01044266.1, from coordinate 3,906 downwards.
TTAAATAAAGTAGCTGTATAAGAATCTCTATCTCTGTCACAATATACTGGTACTGCATGGTAAATAAAAAATGAGAGCATTTTTAATGATTGCAACCAGCCAAATGAGAGCCACAGTAAGACACAATATGTGTTGTTGTTTTTTTATATCCTATTATATTGTTTCTTTATTATTAGTTAATAATTAAATTATTCATTTGGAAAATCAAACCCAACACATTTTCTTGAACACATTTGTCATCTCAGCTCTATATACAAGTAGCATATTGGCTTCTAGATAGAACTACATATTTGCTCTCTGCTGAGGTGTTGTGGGAACTGCTTCTCCAGGTACGTCCCCCCTGATCAGGCCAAGGCGGTGGCATCGGTCCACGCTTCTGTCTCCGGCTCCTCCAACAGCAGCACCAGCAGCACCCCGGAGGTCCGGCCGCTCAAGTCCCTGCTGGGGGAGTCCGCCCCCTCCCTGCACCTCAACAAGAACACCCCTCCCAATCAGGTACCCTGTTTACCTGTTTACATTTTGTATCGGTGCCTGTAGTCGGTGTTGTTTACCTACAAAGAGAACACACATCTCTTCTCTAATCTTATCCGCGTGACAAGCCCATAAATGCATGAAGATGCCCTCATTACATATTTTTCTATTGGGTCAAACATGACAAAATCCACAACTTTCTGCTCATTTTAAAAGAGCTCATACATGCATTTGTATCATGGGTGACCCCAGTGGGACTTGAACCCCTAATACTGCGTTCACATGGAATCAGGCAGACGGTAGACGGCAGATGGACAACAGCTTCTGGACGGCACGGGAAAAAAATAAACGGATAAACAGTCCGACGGAATGGCAGGATGGCAAATGTCAGCAAATTATTTGGTGTCTATTATTTTTGTGTAATTATTCTAGTAATGCATGTAGCTATAAAATGCATCTTTCTCTTAATATTCTATTGGAAACTTAAAATTTATGTTTAATTCCCTCCAAAACATTTATTTCCAACATCCATAGTGAAAGGAAAACTGATCATATAATTCTGGGTGTTGTTGCACCAAAATGCTCAGCTTCTCATCCAGATCGCCCATGTTTTCTCCTTGTGTGAGAGAACTACGTAACACCCGGTTGTAAATTCTGTCGCGGAGGATGACAGAAAGTAAATATTCTAACTTTGGACGGCAATGCCGAACGCAGCATAACACTAGCAGTGTTAATGCCGTGCTCTACCAATTGAGCTAGAATCGACCACCATGAAACTTCACTCCATTTAATGTGCTTTCTTGTTTGTTCCGCCCCAGTCTCCAGTCGTGAGCCGCGCCGCTGCGCACCATCACCATCAGCAGCATTTCCACGATAAGAAGTTTGACCTCCTCAGTGACCTCGGCGGAGACATCTTCGCGGCCCCGGCCAATCTGCACGCGGGATCCAGCGCCAACTTTGCTAACTTTGCACATTTCAACAGCCACCCAAGTAAGAATGCATTCAACACGTTCAAGTGGTTTAAGGGAGATGGCGTGCTGGCGTATGACTGCAACATGAATATAAAATAATTGTATATTAAAGCCTTGATGATATTGCTGTATCACGTGGAAGAGTCTACACACTAGCAGGAGGCTTGTCCATTAAGGTGGAGATTTACTGCATTAATAAAGACTTCCTGTACGTAATTGTGCTGTGGATGATCCATTAGCTGTCTTCCCCATAAGCTCTTAGCCTTCAACACAAATTAACGTGTTGCCCCCACACACAGCTTATTCTGTGAGGAGGCCAAACTCTTGACGCAGACGTGACATTTTCAAAAGAACACGATAGGTTGTGAGCTTCTAGATGAGATATAGTCTGTGTCAAAGTGTTGAATGTTTTCTCGATATTAGCAGTGTTTCCTACAGGAAGGAGGTCAGCCCGCAACCTGCTGATGATGAGATAATGCAATCCAGATTCCATAATGCTGAAAATATCCTTCAAACCTATTCAGGAATGCATCACTACCCCTTTTAGATTTCAGTTGATAGCAACTATGCGAATGGCTAGTTAGTATAGATTATTGCCATGCATTATGGAACCCTGAGGGGATACATCAATCTACTGCGTTTCCGTGGTTACTAATGCTCCAGACATGAAGCTGTCGTCACCTTCCCTTGAGGACCATGTCCTCTCATTTCCTCTTGAGAAGTAATCAAGATCCACTCTTGATGCAATGAGCCAGGATGCATTCACAAGCCTCCCTCAAAGCATACCACAGCGTACCACACACACAGCCTGTTGTGCACACAATGTCGCCTGACAAGATGGGCCGCCTCATCAGCTTCTCACCAGAATTGACCACGGCCATGTTGTGTTTTGTCATTGTCATGGGACTCTCTGTCATTAGGGTTCATGTTTAGCTCACCCACCCCTCCATCCACCCTCCTCACATGTCAGCTTGTCTCCACAAGTCATTATGTGCGCAAATCACTTGATCTCATCTCATTGTTTTCCTGTTGTTGTTTTGTGTCGTTTGTGTCCGTCTTCACCCTCATCACATGCGCTCCCAGCGGCTCAGAACGCCACGGCGAACGCAGACTTTGCAAACTTTGACGCGTTCGGCGCCACGTCCGGCTCCACGGGTACTTTCCACAGCGCTCCACAAGCCTCGTTCCAACCCACAAACACAGGTAGAGGTGACCAACCAGTAACACTACTGGACCACAGACACACGCACACACACTGCGATGGGGTTTGTTTGCGTCACCCTGCTACACCATGCTTCATACACACACACACACATATTTTGTCTCCCATAGACATTTAGTTTGTTTCGTAGTCTCATGGTGTAGCATCTCCTCCATGCTCTCTTCCTTCTTCCATGTCTCTCTTCTCATGACCACAAGTTTACACACACATGCCCCACGCCTACCTACCACTGTTCCAAGGTTAGTGTAGCATGCCACAGTGCCCCCTGCTGGGGGGTTGCCTACCTTGATGGCTATTGGCTGCCCAGTGTCCTGATGGTGTCTTATTGGTTTATGAAGGAATCTCCACTGGTCTCTCTCTCCCTCTCACACACACACACTTGACTTGCTGCTGGGCTTCAGCTGTCACTCTTCTTCATATTATGTGTATGTGTATTTTGTATGGGGGATCATTTTCACCCGTTGCCTCATCAGTTGCTTTGCTTTTGCTCAACGCCATGTTGTGTTTTATACTTTTGTTTGTTTGTTTCTTTATCTCCCCGTTTTTCCACCTTGTCTCTGCACTGCTCATTCTCCACCCATTTCTTCCTCCCTCCCTGCCCTCCATCACCCCCACTGCCCCACCTGATCTTTTGGTTGGGCAGCGTTCACTGTCCTTTCATCCAGCCACAGTGTGGGTGAGTTTGCCAGCGCTCTGCTGCCTCCTCTGGGTGCGCACAGTAAGTGTTTTCTCACTGGACTCTCTCTCTCTCTCCCTGCTGCTTTCTGCCCCTCTCCACCACCGCCTCTGTGTGCTAGCCAACGGTATCCTCTCTTTTGGCTCTCCCCGGTCTCCTTATGTCTGCATGTGTCCTCCTTTTAGTTGCCTGACACGACTACTCGACTGCAGTGATGCTAATGAAGGAATGTTTCCATAGGGCGACCCAGTAGTATCACACTGGGGAAGATTTGCTAGCCTGCCATATTTTAAAGATTGTGCAGTGTGCACTCCTTGTTATTATGTTGGTAAGGACCAGAGAACGGCTGACAAACCTAAGGGATCTATTTAATTAAGACCCAGACAGAAATCTGCCCCTTGAGTAACAATGTGGTCTGAAACTAGCACGACATCGGTTCCAAAGTCTGGGGCTCAATTAAAATATCACCCAAGCACCATACGGGAGGCGCCATAGTTAGTTTTAGCGTTCTGTTGGCATGAATAAGAAGCAGGGTTAGGGCTTTCTAAGCACTTTCATGGTAATGC
>OMKN01044261.1:0-14359 GCA_900302345.1 Melanonus zugmayeri | reverse complement strand
ATAACTGTGAATTATTGTTCTAGGTGCTGGTCCACGCCATAACTGAACACGTGGAGGACGCTGGCGTGCACTCGGGAGATGCCACCCTAATGCTGCCCACTCAGAGCATCAGCCAGGGGGCGCTAGAGAAGGTACAGCATGTAGCGAAGCGCTACCATGAACGCACTTCACGCATTCAATACCGTCGCAACATCACAGGCACAGTTCATAGTCTGAAGCAGGTGGAGTATACTTCTAATGGTAACTGTCAGGTCCCCACCGTATGACACAGTGGCTCTTTGGTAAACACTAGTAGCCGTATGTTTAGTAGTGATGTTTAGGATGTGTTTTCTCCTTGTCGTTAGGTGAAGAATTCCACTCGGAAAATCGCTCAGGCGTTTGAGATTTCAGGCCCCTTTAACACCCAGTTTCTGGTTAAAGGCAATGATGTCATGGTAAGTCATGGTAACCCACCTGTCATATGCATATCTCATTGGCACTCATTGTCTGTTGTCTGAAGTGAAATTTTGCTCATGGATCCAAATAAGCAACAACAGTGAATTCCCTTGCTCTATGGCGTTCATGATCAATTTGATTTGTCAATGTTTGCTTGTGTATGTATGTGATTGGGATTGATTGGTGCCGTTTTAAAGCTTTTTGACACTGAATCCATGTCTGGATTGCTGGAAGTAACAATGCAGTCTTATGAATTAACTGTATTTTTATTTGTATTTTTTCTGCTTGTCAACCCTTCAGGTTATCGAGTGTAACCTCCGGGCCTCACGCTCCTTCCCCTTCGTGTCTAAAACCATCGGCGTGGACTTCATCAACATTGCCACCAAGGTGATGGTGGGCGAGCCGATGGATGAGGCCAGCCTGCCCTCGCTAGAGAACCCCATCATTCCCGTTGACTACGTGGGCATCAAGGTAAGGAAGGGGCCACTGTTGACCACTAAACCATGATCGGTGTTAGCGGTAAAAGGCTGTTGATATTTGTCTTTTTTTTTAAGAAGGTATTCTGTGTATATAAGAAAACAGCAGTTCTACAAAAGAAGGCTAGGTATCACATCAAGACCCAAGAACACCCACACATGCACCGAGACCTTGTTATGCAGCGTGTGTGTGAAAGTGTGAGTGTTTCAGTGAAACAGAGAACAATTGTGTCTGGAGCCTGGAGGGACCCCCAGTGTGCCCATTTGTCCGCTTCAGCTTGTTTTATGCTGGGGTGGTGCTAAAGTTTTGTGACAAGCTTTTGTAACAATTTGATAAGTGAAGCAAGTTTTTTGCCCGCATGCCCAGCAACAGTCTAAGGATAGGTACTGTTTAAGCCGGGGTTTGCCAAGAAACAGACAAGGCAGATCTTAGGCAATTCAAAAGTGAATGTCCACTTGTTGCATCCCTCATCTTAATAACGTGTCCCCGTCCACCATCTTTCAGTTGGCTCTATTCAGTACCACAACTATGAGGAGAACCCATACCGGCAAGACATCAATATAAGAAACTGTGTCAGATCACATAACAGAAGGCAGCAATTACGGCTTTGTCCCTCCAGCTAGGCGCAGTGAAAACAGAGGAGGCGATATCAGCGTGGCCTCCGCTGGGTCTCACCTCTCAGGTTGGGCGTGTGTGGGAAGAGCGTACGTATCGCCCAGCTCTTCCAGAAGTGATTTCCCCTCCGAAAGTCATTTCTCCCTCTAATTACAAACGGGAGCGACTGACAATGGCCGCCGTCAAGAAGCAAATCGCGCAGGCATAATCTCCCCTTCCGCTCCACCTCGTCAGTTGGACGTTTTTCAATTTCTGCCCTGCACTATGGCGGCGAATATATTAAACAAGGACAGGCGAATATTTCCAGACACCATGCTCAGGGGAACGTTTCCCAGAGTTTCCTCCTGAGTCAATGAGAGGAATGGGCCACTCGAAACTCATAGGGAGTCATTAACAATTCATGCTGTTGGATGTGTGTTGTGGATACCCCTTATTTCTTTTGGTTACTAGATTTTTTGGAGAGGAACACTTTTTTTTGGCAATAAAATGTTTTTTTTCTTCCTTTGTTTGTTTATGATAGATGGTTGTGTGCGTTTTTTAGTTGGGTTTTTTTTCCGAATTTGGCCAAAGGTAGATTTTTCTGAAAATCAAGTGTGCCAAGAGATTGTTATTATCCTCCTTGGCACTTTCTCCCTCCAGTACTATTGTTATATAAAATATGGTACTGCGATGCCTAAATCCCTCAAAGCAAGGACTTGGCCTGTTCAAACAAGGCCTCCTGTCTTTCAGCGTGGAGATCCTCGGTAACATGCAGGGCACTGGCAATCCTAGGACAGGTCAGCAGCTTCCGGAAAGAACCCACTTGGCTCATCCGTTTCTCAACCACTATTCCATACTCCACCCATAGTCACCGCACACAATTTCCTAGCCACTAGACAACAAGTCCCTGTTGTGCAATTTCTGTCTGTGCATACAAATGTACAGCAACATTCACACAGCAGTTATCTATGGCCTTGGGTTCAGCGTCTGTTGAAGTGTGTGTGTGTGTGTGTGTGTGTGTGTGTGTGGGGGGGGGTTGATTTGGTGGCAGATCAGTGCCTGACACACATGCCCTGACACACACGCTGAAGCCAGGAGGGAAAAGCTCCCTCCTAACAGAGACCTAGCAGTTCCATTCAGCATGCCCCGGTACAGGCCTCACCTAGCGGCCATCTTGGTTAGCTTCTTGGGGTAGCTTAATGTTTAAGGAAAAAAAGGGGACATAGAGACATGTATAATGTTTGTTTGTTTTTTCCACATCTGACAAAACTCCCCGGCGGGAAGAAAAGAAACATCACACGGAGATGTCTCACTTTATTTGCTTCCCTTTTCCAGGGGAGCTCGCCTGGAGCCCCCAGATAACATTGTTCACGTTGCGACACTTTCCACATTTCCACACCGCTGCCTTAATGCTTACTGATTATTCACAGTGGATGGTCGCGGCGAGGAACGGAGGTGTATTTGTACACTCCCCCATTGATGATATGATGTATTATATATACTGTATGTATGCATGTACAGCATATATAATAATAATAGATTGTATTTTAAGCACTTTTCAAGGTACACCCAGGACACTCTAGTTGCTAAGTCAACCACAGCACGGTCATTTGTAAAACTGGACAAAATATTGGACAGGGAAGAAGAGGATATAGCCGATGAGTGCCTCGAACCAAAAATGTTTGTCTCCAGGGTTGCCATTAATGCCAATTTTTGAGAAGCTCGCGGTCAGTGAGTCTCCCTCCGCTCCCACCCTGTGCATTAAGCCCAAAGCACACAGGCGTGTCGGGACAGATGCAAAATAAGGTTTTTGAATAATAGATTTGAGTCCTATAGGAGGGAGCGAAAACAGCCCTGCTTCGTTACAGTGCGACTCTATTTTTTAGGTCACGCTGCAAATATGAACCGAAATGCGCACTCTGTGTGCTTTGGGCTTTAATGGCGGAAGGCTGGCAGTGCAAACTCTCAGTAGACCACTGAAGTGTGACAGAGTTAGAGTTGCACCCCCCCCACCCACAGAAGCCGGCACGCCGCAACAGGGGGGTGACGTTTTGAAGTCAGTTTGACAGTGTGATCGCACAAACATGTCGCTGCACGAATCCGCAATTGTACGCATCAACACGCTGTATACGATGCGCAGCAGCTTTGCTTGCGTTTGAAGTGTGTTTAAAATGCGCACGGCTAGAAAACACTCGGTACCTCGACACTCGGTTCAACCGCCGCTGCCCGACGCGCTGTAATACGTGACGTCACACCGCGTCCTGACTGAACGCCATGCGAGCGTCAGCTACAAAACCACTTTGCTTTGTTTTCTATTGAATGTCCTGTCGCTTGGAAAATAATGGATGAGGAACGGCTGATTCATTGAGTTAAAGGTAGTTATGCGTCAGTAGGAGGAACGAGGCGAAAAACAGGGGCAACAAACCCTACAAACTCTCCCCCCCCCGCAGCGTTTAGGCAGCCATTCCCTGCTGATTCAAACAAGGCAAAAGAAATGACTGCAGCGGTTGTATGAGGATATGAGACCATACTCTGTAGTAGAAAACACAGGCTTTACCAACATGCAACAAAAAAAATCTAAAAAGCTGATGACATTTTTTTTAATCAAGGACATTTCTCTGGCATTTCTTCTTTTTCGATATACCGAAAACGTACCGAACCGTGACACCACTGTATCGTATCAAACCGAACCGTGAATTTTGTGATCCGTTACACCCCTAATATATATATACATTTTTATGACCCTCTATCAATAAACACAAACATTTTTGCTAGATATTTTTCATATCCCAACAAGCATCTGCCGCAGGCATCGTGCACCTGTTTCTGTTATTTGTGGGGTCTTTCTTATGCTAGCTTTGTTTCACGCCTGGATGGCAGCCTTGTCATTACCTCTTTTGGTCTACATAATTTACTGTCAAGTAGCACCTAGCCTATGACCTATAGTTTCATAATGCAAAATGATTTGTATCGCTTGTGATTGCCACCGTCCACGCAGTATTATTCCCTTGCATCATGACATCACTGCTGCAAAAGAAACGCCGCTCCTTTCTCAAATCAACAAGTGTTTGAGATGAAGCAGCTGCGGTCATGATGCTGCTTACATGCGCAACAATTAACCATCATTGTATTTGAACAAACAGTCAATCTTCACAACGCACACTGTTGAAACATCTGGTACGTGCGCAACAACTCGCGCCTCTGTCCTTTTTCTTAGCCCCTCCCCCAAAAAACCAAACAAAACACATTTTGTTTCTTCCCTCTTTGTCAGGCCCCCATGTTCTCCTGGCCTCGGCTGAGGGACGCAGACCCTGTGCTCCGCTGTGAGATGGCCTCCACTGGAGAAGTGAGCACACACACACACACACACAAACAATCTTTCTTCTGCTTGGTTTCTTTTTGTTGGTTTATTTCCTGCTGTTCGATGGAGATGGACGGCCAAGGTTGTGTTGCCCGCTTGTTTTCGTGTGTTGGTTGATTTGTATGTGTGTATCCGTGTCTTGTTACAGGTAGCCTGTTTTGGGCCAAACATTTATTCAGCCTTCCTGAAGGCCATGCTCTCTACCGGTTTTAAGCTTCCACAAAAAGGAATTCTGATCGGCATTCAGGTAAGACCCAGCCAGATAGAGGGCCCCAAGGTTCCTGTGTTTGTGTTCTCAAAATAGGTTCTACGTTTTATACAATATTTTCCCTTCCCCTTTTTTCCCTTGTATGTTGAAAAATACATCTTTTCACATTTTGTTCCTCCGGAGACGAGTGTTTTTTTCTCTCAAAGCAGCCTTTCACCGTTGCACGGGAGAACACGTTCTCCCAAAGACACCATTTTCACCACATCATGCTGAGACAGTTACTTTATTGATCTGTTTGACATCATAAGACTCTTGGCAGGCTGACAGGGATCACTGCGGCTTGCGCATAGTCTGTCTTTTCTCGACAAAATACTCAACTGAATGAAATGATGTTTTGTGTTTTGCAGGACGGTTGTAAGAAGACAAAAAAACATGTCTTGTCACGTTCTGCCTATTGCCAACTAATCCTTTTGTGCCTTAATTTACTAGTTTCTCATTTGTGACATCTGTTTCCATTTTAGAACAGCAGTCGAGGCAGCTGAAAGGCTGTTTGTCATTCATAACAATCTGTAGAAATATCTGCAGTTGCTCAAACAAAGTTGAATCAAGCCATGATTTTAACAAGCGGATCACACAAGAACACAAACACAGCAGCACATGCCTCGATCGCTCAGTTTGGCTTCTTGACATTTTAAGAACATGCATTGAAGAGCATATTTGGTCCATTTGTTTTTGCATCCAAAAAAAAAAGTGACACAAAAGTGACATGTACACACAACTCACAAATGTACCACTGTATGAGGCTGCTGTAGGTCACGGTGTAGATTTTTTAGATTCATGTTGAGACTATATCAGGGCTAAATGAGTCTTCTCGGGGGGTGTATTCCTTCTTAAATACTCGCTTCCAGCTCAGTGTTTGAGATCCCAGTGTCCAGACTGTAAATAATGTGTTGCTTCATTGTTGTTCATGGTCAATACAGAACGTATTGACCCACAAATCCTGTGCATTTGGACAGAAAATACCTCCATCTTAAAAGGTCACTGGCTATAGTCTGGCATCAGGTGGTGGTGAGGTGTGGCGTTATCATCTGGTGGTCTGTCCCTGCATTCAGATTGAATTGTGTTTTGGATTTTGATCCAATTAGAGCACACACAATGCAGCAAAAAGAAAAATACGACTTGACTCTTATTCATCTCCTGAGTCAATGTCAAAACACATCATTACAGGACATTTTAGCGAGCAAAATGTGTTTACCATCTGAGAGGCACACACAGTCTGAGTGTTTGCTGTTCATTTCAAACTGATTACCTTCACAGAGGAGCGTTAAGTACTTCAATCTGCTGGATAGATTCCGACATGTTGGGCCATCTCTGAACACTATCTGAACACTTTTTACCAGCGGGGGGGCGGCTATTTTGTCGTTGTTATCGATGGGACCCAAGCGTTTGGTTGCTAGCTGCTTTCGCATTGCTGAGCGCCTCGCTCTGTTCTGCCGTGAACGCCTCCCGTTTTTTGGCGGAGCCCCGGGCACACTGAAAAAGATTCAACATGAGAAAAAAGGGCGGCCGACGTCACTGTAGGTTTAGGTGGAGATGTTCTATTGGTGCTTTGCAACAGTAAAACTTAAAGTTACATCCAATTTATTGCTAGCATTGTAGCATACTATTAACCGAGACACATTATTTAGCTAAACCTTTAGAGGAAGTGACAGTCCACTTGTTCAACATCGCTCCTGAGAAAATCTATTTTATTTACCCTTACTCTTTCTCTCCCATCCCTCTTTCCCTCTCTCCCATGCAGTATTCGTTCCGGCCCAACTTCCTGGCCACGGCGCATCAGCTGAAAGAAGAGGGCTTCAAGGTGAGCATTGAATCTTACCCTGAAGACACCTTGGCTTCTCAGAGTGAATACAAAGACATCCTTCCCTCTGTGTTACGTCCATCAGAACACTGTGGGAAAGTACATTTCCTTGGATCCTCATCCATATGTTGAGTCTGTAAATAATGGCAGAATGTATATATTTTTCCCGAAAGAGTCACTTTGCTTTGCTCTGTCCTGAAGCTGTATGCCACAGAGGCCACCTCAGCATGGCTGGGCGCCAATGACGTGCCTGCCACGCCCGTGGCCTGGCCCACCCGGGAGGAGGAGCACAGCGGTCTGCCCAGCATCATCCGGTGAGGCCCGCTCTCATCCTCGAGGGTCGCCTCCTGACATCTGCATATTCAGGAAGCGAAGGAACATCCAGAGCAACAGCGACTACAGGGCTGTGTTAGCCCTGTAGTCGCTGTTGCTCTGGATGTTCCTGTCTGACCATACATTACGACATGGAAGCATGCCCCCCGGTTGTTTATTTTGGCGCGCCGCGCATGCTGTGTTCATCAGCGCTGACGGGCAGAACCTTCTGGCTGACCGAGTCATCCTTTGGGGGAGGGATTAATTGGCCTGGCTCAATTTAATTAACCAACACGGCAGACCTGCAATGAGCTTCAGGACTCAGTGTTTGCTTTGGAAGATTAGGAGAAAATACGATTTTACCTTGAGGGGGAGAACGATCTGTTGCAAAAGTTGGCAAGGAGAGTTCCTACTGCTGATTAATGTAGAATGAAGTTGGCATAGCGCCGATTAGCGCTTTACCAAACTATCTATAACCGCCAACTCCGCCAACTCCGGCTGCCGTCACGGGACAATCGTCCTCCTCCGCCCAGGGTGTCCATGGTGCGCGCACCCCAACTTCGTAGCAAGTCCTGTTCGTTAATCCCGTCGATAATAATCCAAAAATGTGCAACAGGGTTTCTCACAGCCGTCTATAGCCGCTAAATGACCGACCACCTCTACAAACAAATGAACTATTCACAATATGACGAAGACAATGTGCGCGTTCATGTCAGCATCTGCATTCAATTTGACAGAAAATATAGGCTACTATTAGCCTTATATAATATACTATAACATAGGCTAATGTAATACACCGTAATTAATATAATAGGCCTACATCTATGAAATCAAACCAGTGACTGGTCTCTGTGGAGACGGAGAACTCCGATCATGACAAACCCCCATCGATAAAGAGAATGCAGAAGCGTTTGACTGATTAATAATTTAAAACACATGTTAATGATGCGGCACCCTTCAGCCGAACAGAACAGCGAAAATGCACCGCCAAGTACCGAGTAGAAAAGTATCAATAGCGGTATCGATAAAGACTTGGATCATTAAGCAATCGCGAACATGGTATCAATATCAATACAAATAAACAATCCCCCATCCCTACTACCAACAGATAACCAGACAAATTAAAAAAAAAGATGTCTGCACCGTTTTGGCTTACCCATCAAAACATTGTGTCGTGACAAATGAACCGCAATGATTTGCCAGCAAGAAAAATAGCTCTCTGACTAACGGCAATGCTTTGTCAATGGAATTGATTGTGTTTACAAAACCCCTATGTGAGACTGCATGTCCATTGTTGTCACCAACATAAAAATAAAAGAATCCTGTGGATAATAATGAGAATGAACGAAAGCATTGCTTTCCCCAAAAGCAGTAAACAGCTTTACCTCTGATCAGTATAATTGTTATTATGTCAATAAGCATAGAAATCTCATTCCCCTTTTTGAGGCATATTTTATTCATTCCATTTATGCGCAGCATACTTAAAAAACAGTAACCCATAATATATGGCAATCGGCCTGCTGAAAAGAAACCCTCTCATTTGTAGGGCGGCGAGGATTCCATAACAAGCCATGATCACCAAAACACAACCATCTGGAGCATATGTCTGGAAATGAGTTGGTGAGGAATAAGGAGGGAAAAAGCAAACGAGAAAATCAAATACCAAAACAATCTACACACACACAGACAGCCGGAGCTGATGTTTTATGAACGCTTAACTCCTCGACGCGTTGTTCCGTGCAAGGGCGTCGTTTCACAGTGAGGACATCGCATCATAGCGTGGACACGAATGCCTGTGGCGTACATGTCTACGTCCGTGCCACTGTGATATAATGAGCGATACAAGACTCATCTCATCGCTGACAGGGATCACACTAGTCATTCATGATACATTACGTGTGTGTGTGTGTGTGATTGTTAGTCGTCATTAAGATGTTCCTAATCAGTCCTCCTTGACGTTCAACAACAGCCAGAGGGCCTGAATTAACCCAACTTTGACTTGCAGATGTTAGGTTTAGCTCTCACTTCACTAAAATGGATATGTGGTGTGTGTGTGTGTGTGTGTGTGCAGCCTGATCAGCGAGGGCCACATTGACCTGGTGGTCAACCTGCCCAACAACAACTCACGCTACCTGAAGGACAACTTCCTGATCCGCAGGATGGCGGTGGACCACGGCGTGCCGCTCATCACCAACTACCAGGTCAGCGAGCGCAGGTGTATCGGCGAGAGAGATTTTCAACGACACGGGTTTAGAGGCGGGAGAGAGGGAGGGATTTGGATAGAAGGATGTTAGAAGGATAGAAGGATCTGTTTCCATTACATGTTTCGGATATTGATTTGTCAAGTTCTCCGTCAAAAAACTGTATTTATCCTCCTTTGTCTTTGCTGTTGTTGTTCTTGTTAAGTTCTTATTCTTCTCGCTTCGGGGACTGTTAACCGGGGTACACGGCTCAGAGGAAGTAAAATAACGGAAATTGCGTTACGGTAGACTGGAAAAGCGATAAAATTAATGACCTTCTCCCAGCCTTCTGTGACTACTACCAACTATTTAATTAATTTCTGGAGAAATTTATTGTAATAGGTTCCTCTAACCAGGGTTGGTAATACAGTGATCATCATGGTATTAACCTAACCTTTTTTTTATGTAATTTGTCTGTGTGTATATTTATACATTGGTTGTGAATGTGGCGATTGTCGTATTCTTTTCTTTCTGTTTTATTATGTCCGTTATGTTGGGGTAGAAACTATATAAAATCTCAGAAAAACTCGGTAGTCCTGTTGGAACGGCGCAAAAACCCCGAGGCCATTGTGTGTCTGGTGTGCCTCAGGTGGTGAAGCTGTTTGCCGAGGCCATCAGCTACGCCGGGGAGCTAGACAGCACCAGCCTCTTCCACTACCGCCAGAGAGAGCGCCAACAGAGAGAGAGCCAACAGGGAGAGAGCCAACAGAGGGACTCTGGGCGGCTGCTGCTTTAGAGGCAGCTCGGCACCGCCGCCGCTGCAGCCCTCCCCGACGCCACGACCAGGGGAGGTCCATAGTCAATAGATCGCAATGGGTCCTTGGAATCTGAGTGGGGGGGGACAAATCATCCAAGGCGACGTTTTTAGAAGTGCTCATCGGTTGTGGTGTAACGAGGTCCGAACCCTGATCTGTTTCGCCGCTTTTCTCAACCCTTCCTGTCGTCGCTCCTCCACGACGCGGAGCTCCTCTCGTCTGCAGAGAGAACGGTCTGATGGCAGCCATCGAGGAGTTCCGCCGCTTTTCTAGTCAGGCCGGGAAGCCGATGCATCAAGAGCGAGCGGCACTGTTTACAAAAATCTTTACTTTTCTTGAGAATAGAGAACATCCCTCAGGGCGGCATTTCTTTATTTATACTTGTTTACACTCCACCAGTGCATCACATACTGTGGCGTAATACATTGTTACAATGCAGATGCAGGTGTTGGTTATCTCCTCTAAGCTGGACAGTTTCTATTGATGACTTTCCCCTTAAAAATCGAAGTACTTTTTTTGCATGTAGCACACTAAATATAGCCTTTTGGTGAATGCCGATGTTTTAGTCCCCGGCCAACTGTGTTCCACAGATTCAGATTAAAGCATAATGTGCTTCTGAACGATACAAAATGTATGTTGATTCACCATTTGGATGATACTGAAGGAAGCTAGATTTAATGTGGCTCATTTCCTTTTTTTTTACCCAAATTTCCCATCTGGGATTAATAAAGTACCACGTTATCCTATCAAACTAAATACTGAGCTAAATGGTCACCAGCGTAATTGTTTACAGTTTTATGATAACTGATCTGTTTGATTTTTACAGTTTTATGGTTCCTGGTTTGTTCGATTTTTAAGATGTTTTTGTGTATATATGTATCACATTAGGACTACATCTCCATCATTCAAAATATACATCTATCAAACAAAACCAGTTCTGGCGTTTTTTTGTGTCCCTTGAGCTCCCTTGTGCACCTTATGCACTACTGTGTGTGTGTGTGTGTGTGTGTTCTGCACCTGAGTCATCGCTTACTGTCTTGTCTTAGACGGTGGTAGATATGTGCTTGTTTTGATGCCCACAGATCCTCACCTGACCTCACATACAAGATGGACGAGAAAAAATGGATTCTATGTTCTATGTTCATAATAGATAATACGCTCTCTGTTCGTGATATTCAGCAGTATTCATACCAGCGGGTCAATTATTTGACCCGCATGCGCTCGTTGCAGATACTGTAACCTGGCAACAGTGCTGGCAACAAGGTTGTCCCCTGACAATAACACCCAGGTAAGGCCCCCCCGCATTGTGTACTGCGCGGTGGTCTCAAATCCCACTTTGATTAAAGTGCAAGATCGTTAATGTTAACCTTACTGTGTTCTCCCGGAAAAGATTGCTTTTTACATTAGTGCCTGTTGCCGGGGTGCTGGTTCAAAGACCCGCGTGGTGCCTCTGGGGTCTAGAGTCTTAACTTATATAAAACCACATCTTCCTGAGGGTCCATGAAAATTAAAGCCAAAACTGGCAATCTGATAAAAATAAAGGCTTCGCTAGAATTAATGTTTGAGTAATGAACAGCAAATAAATGCCTTTTGGTCTCCTGCATGTGGGACACAGCAGGATGATGAGTGTGCCCCCCCTGCCTCTCTTTCTCTTGATGAGACTTGATGCTGCTTGTACATGGCTTGAATGTGAAGATGATCCAACACTAGTTGGATGCAGACAGACATCTCTCAAAATTGCTTATCGCCCAGGGCTGGGAACTGGGAGAAGTCAGTTGTAACCTCTCGGATTCAGCTCTGTGGACTAACTACTTTAGTCCACTCTTACATACATGATCGGTACTCTCCCTTTTTCAGTGACTAGTTTTAGTTTTAACAGAACCAGCATGAAATTGCCAAAATGCATTTAATTAGGAAAAAGAGGATGGATATCCATAAAACATCCCTGAGTTATGGGTTTGCATCAGGGAGGGTTTTATTGAGATGGATACTGGTGGATGAGAGGGTGCCCATCAGTGCTTTTAAGCAGATAATGCTGCAGTAATGGATCTGACAAACCCAACATGCAGCCGCTAGTACACTGACCGAAAAAGGCCCAGGTGTCTCATTTATAAAATGGTGTGTGGATCCATACTAAAAGGCCCAATCTCAAGGACTGAGCCCTCACAGACTTAAGTAACATCAGCTGGTAAGTGATTGAGTGGGTGAGGCATGCCTCAAAGTCTGTGAGTCTGTGAGTCTGTGAGTGCGGACATTGAGATTGGACATTGAGAACAAAAGCTGAAAATGGCTTATGAAAACGACTTATAAAACCGTGCATACGCACACCTGCAGTTTGCCGTGCAATTTTCCCTTTATAAATCACACTCTACCTGGAAATGTGTGCACATAAATCAGCCTCACATCTCACCCTCTACATGCCCACATTTAACCATAAATGGTTAATGCAAAGCAGCACATGAATGTTGATGCATATAAATGAGCCCGCTGATCAATGGTACGTTACAGTGAATCATGGCAACAACCGAGAGGAAGACGAAGGCCCAATCCCAATGTCCGCCCTAAGGACTGAGCCCTGAGCCCTCACAGACTTAAGTGACGTCAGCGGGTAAGTGATTGAGAGGCTGCGAGGGTTCGAGATGGTATAAAGAGGAACGGGACCGCGCCCTCACGTTACCCTGACAACACCAACAACAAGTGCAGTCACGTTTCTCGGCTTTGTCTTTCACACTTCCGAGAAACCCCCTGGTAACCACGGTAACCCCTAAGCAGCGTCACAACGCTATGAACTGTGGGAAATTCCCTCGGGCTAAGTCTGCGTTGCTGCTGCGATTAATGCGACTGCGCCTGACAACACAATGGTGTTCACTGCAGCGATTTGACACACAAAAACTATATAACAACTTGGTGATATATGCACAGTATTAGAAGATATTATTAAAAACATTAGCGCTCTGTTCTGCATTTCTTTAAAGCAATCTAGTAATCTTGGATTTCTACAACCGATGATGATAATTTCATCAGTTAGTACAGTCCGGCCCTCTCTTCTGCGCTTCGGGGGGGGGTGGGATGTGATGGTTAGACAGCGCTGATTAAATATTGAGCAGACTTTGATTTAAGATTTGAGTTGTGTTAGGCTATATCTTTTCAAATTGAAAGGTGCTTATGGAATAAGTTATGGTTCACTACAAGCCCAAGTCCAAATAACACTGCTGGTTTGAATGTTTATGATGAATGTGGATCTATAATTAATGTTTGATATTAAGTGCAATTAAATGTGTGAGAGGCATCATTATGCAATCTGGCTTCAATTCACCACCTCACCATCTGCGTCACAAATCCCCCCCCCTCCTTCAGGCCCCCTGTTTTGTGCGTACGCAACGGTTATAAATGAGACCCCAGAAGTGGCCCCTGCTTCCATCACAAAATAATGCCAAAATGAAAGCCTGAGCTGCTCGGGCTCTGCTGCTTCTCGTTTTAAGCAACAGTGTGTAGTTTAAGCAGCTGTGGCCAGGAATGCTAAATAACACACTCTCTTGCTTTCACACTGCGCTCCAGTGACACGAAGAGTGTGTGGGGGCCCTGCTGTTTCTCATCCAAAGGAGGAAAAGAAAAGCCTACCTGGCTAATTGACATGCGTTTTCATGCTGGGCCAAATGAATTATCTATGAAGGCAGGGGGGAGGGGGAGAACAGGGTGGCCAGAGATGCTTTGCTCCCTAGCAGGGATTTGGAGATGAGAATACTTTGGTGTTTTTTCCTCTTCTTCTTCTTCTTCTTCCTCCTGTAGATGTGACTGGTGGCGTGATTAGGTGAAGTGGCGTTGCGTGGGGCTGTGGAATGGGTTGGAGAGCGGGAATTAGGGCCGTCACAGCAGGCAGCCGCCATAAGCTGTCTGCCCCCGGGCGTAGCCCTCTGGCGAACCGCCGCAGGTGAATCCCCCAGGACATAATGGAAGGAAGCGTTTCAACACACGCGCACACGCACACACACACACACACGCACTGAGTGTGGGAGTGGCCAGTTGCATGTGTGTGCTTATGTGCATGTAGCTCAGTGTGTAACAGGGAGTATGTGTGTGTGTGTGTGTGTGTGTGTGTGGGGGGGGGGCAGTGTT
>OMKN01044257.1:0-10595 GCA_900302345.1 Melanonus zugmayeri | reverse complement strand
TCAAGAATGAATTCACGTCTCCGTCTGTTATCAATCAGCGATATGAGAGATTTATTTAGGAGAAAGAGACCAGTAATGGAACAGCAGAGCCGTAATGGGAACGCTGGAACAGAAATGAAAACATTCAGAAACGTCTTAGTGAGATGAGTGCTGAACTCAATGTGTGTGTGTGTGTGTCACATCCTTCATCCTATTCTTGATTAATGTCAAAGAGGGTCTCCTCCCGGGTTTGGAGCTGAGGGGGTCCTACTGTGCTCTGCTGTCTGGCTTAATAACTCCTCACACACACATGCATGCAGACATGCTACCTACTACCTGTCCAGTCACACTGTCCAAGAAAAACTAAAGGCATGCTGATCTTTATGTCTGTTGACTATTGCATTAGCTGATACCTCCTCCCCCCCTTCTCTAATGGTGTCATATAGTCTTCTTATTTAAATGTATCTGGATTAAACACTTTTTTGTCTGATCTTCTACTTTCTGCTCCTCTTTTTGTCTAATTTGATCTCTCTCCCCCCCCCTGCATTATTTAACTAAGCCCATGAAACACTGTCCGTTCATTGGGCCATGACACATTCATTAGTGCAATAAGGCGTGGTTCATCCCGGTGGACGGGACTACAGGACAGCCCCATGCTCATGGGCTGAGTCGTTGCCAAATGTGGGAGCAACCCCAGAGGTTGGTTGGATAGGGACTCCTGTCACTCATCTCACCCCTATACTCTAGCCCCGCCCCCTATCCTCAGATCACCCATACGTCGTGAATCTATACTTCTATAAGGAGATATGTCATGAAGACATGGATGGTATGGGTTGTAAAGGGCATACTTGGAGCACCTACCCGGGATAGATTAAGATTATAGAAATAATCAATATGCAAGTTCACACACACACACACACACATACAATATACACAACACAACCACCCAGAACATGATCTTGCTAAACTGAGAACAACAGTACAAACAGACCGTTTTCTAAGAATCAAACCATTTTATTCAGTCTATGGATTAAACACAGTAAAGGGAGAAGGGAAGTTAATGGAGTCTAACGTGACAGCCTTTTATACATGGTGTGCTTGGGAACACATCCTAAATCAGGAGCTCGTAGGGGACACACGACTTCCTGTCACATGACCTTATTGCTGGGGAAGTGGGGGCGTGTATATGGGACACACTAGCAGGAGAATGTATGTAGGTATACATGCATTGCATACACACACATGCACATCACATACACAGATAAAGGCATAGAAATCCCCACCTTCCAGCTATGAGGCCAGGGCCCACCGGGGCTCATACTGTCTGCAAGGTCCTCGTGGGTCACACTCTTGCAGAAAATGTTAGTTTGACACTCGACACATAATCCTCAGGAATTACGTAATCTGTGCAAATGTGCATTTGGATTAGCAATGTGGAACACTGTGATTCTGACTGACTGGCTGAGAGGGTGTTAAGACTGAGTGCTTGTGTGGATGTGAATGTAATATATATGGAAGGAATAAACCATGATGTTGTGTCCTGTTATTGGAAAACAATGTGGGACAGGGGTGGTGACAGGGGCGATTCTAGGATTTTTTAAATGGGGGGGCCCAGGGTGGACCAAGAACCAGTCAGGGGGGCCCATGGGAAATCCGGAAATTATATCAGAAATAAATACTGCGTTGAAAATGGACTTACAATACATTGGACACTTGTGCATCAGTGCCCTAATACAGGTGGCCTGACATGAAATGTGGTCTCCATTGTGATCCAATGGCGTTGGGCATTTACTGATTGACAGCACTCTAGCCCAATGGCGTTGGGGGGCACCAGGAGGGGCCTATCACATTTCAGGGGTGGCCAGTGCCACCCCACACCCCCCTTCTAGACACACCCCTGGGTGGTGATGTTTACCACCGCCAAAGTATCAGTAGACCTATTCAATTGAGTGGTCAATACCGTTCTAAGGGTGTGCATTATGTAAGGGATAATCCACAACGGTTTATTCTGCTTATACCATAGTGACCAACATTATTGAAAATTATACCACAGCATTGTTACATACTTGATCCTGATTGGTCAATAACATTTTTCAATTACCTAATTTAACAGTTCCAAATTAATGCGCTACGATCCAGCATTAAAAACAACTATCGCCCAGATTCCTTGACAATATGCTCAAAGCACCACAGAATTTTAATTTCAGCTGATTGTAGTTTTTCCATCATTTTTTTCTGTTTTTTTTTCTGCCATCACCTCTGATGACATTATCAGCTTTCTTGTGTTGCATGAATGTTATAAATGTTGCATGATTTTTTTAACTCTCACAGGACCATCAGTGTGAGTGTCTCTGACACTAAGGAGCGGGACCTCTTCTATCGCGCCACTGGCGCCAAATAACTTGTATGTACATGTTCCATGTTCTGTGAGTAATGGAATTGCTCATAGCAACATGAAGCAGAAACTAATGCAGATGCATGTGAATTCCAATGGCTGCACAACTCATGCAAATGTGTGCAGGCAGGCACTCACACAAACACGCACGTGCGCACACACACACACACACACACACACACACAGACAAACGCACATGCAAAACACCCCTAATGACTTGACAAAACATTTCCATACACATGACAGCAAACAGAGTAACTTCTCTAAAGGGGCAATTACGCCTCCATCCTTCAGCTAATTTCCCATCCTAATGCCTTGTTAACATTGAATAGGTTCTAATGAATGTGTGTCAGGCCCACCCCCATACAAAGTGGCTATTGCTTCTTATCAGCAAAGCAGTGAAAATAAAACCCTGTTTATCCGCTTTGTTTACTACCAAATAATATTGAAACAAAATCAATAATTCAGGTAACTTTGCTTAGTTTACCATACCACCTATCTGCCCTCTGCTTGCCAACTGGAATGATGCCCCCATGCCATCGTCCTGGCAGCATGGCAAGCCCCCAATTTTTGTGGATGCTTAATGAGACCCAACTATGATATCATATATGCATTTATTATTTCAAGCCAGGTGTCCAGACACTTTAAAGGACAAATTTGCCACTTTTCAACCGTATCTCTATCTGTCCGCATTAGGGATATACTGTGAAACACCTGTTTCCGATGCTCTCTGTGTTTCTGGGGCGAAGCTTAGTGCAGATCCAAATCTTACCCCAACTCTGAGTTGGGGTGAGTACATTTGCATATATACTACCCACTTTGAAATGATACAAAGCCGGTTGAAAAGCAGCTAAGTTCCCCTTTAAAGCCTAAAGGACTGTCACTTAGTAGTGTGTGGACACTCAAGAGCTGAGAAATGGCATTTTAATACCATCTAGTGACTGTTGCATGACAGTGACTCTGAATGTACTCGCTACTACGCAGCAGATGGTGGAATGTTTCTTCAAGATCATTATTTATTTTTTGTAGCAAAGTTTGTAGCTGCAGGGTGGTAAACTAAGCGACTGAGTGTCTTACTTTGTAAAGCATTATTGAAATCATATATATAAATATACGCGATTAAATGATGTTCTATTAAAATTAATATAAAACAAAGGTTGTTTGTCAATCATGCAGTCATTGGCATATTGAAAGTGCAACGGGTGTCACTGAAAAACATCAATGAGCTACCATGAGATTTTACTTTTAGTCAATTATTCATTTATTAATTTTGAACATCTATAATAATTTCCTTTTGTAGCTCAAAACGTCAAGAGATTGGTAAGGGAAAACATACCCACACACACTTTTCCTTTGACCTGAATGTAGGCACATAAACAGTCTTTCTAAAAATAATTAATTTAGGCCATAATTCATGTGTTGTGTTGACAGTGGAAGGTCACTGTAGCGCTTTAAAACTAAATGTCTCTATACCTCCTACAGCAAACAATACACCAAACATGAAACAACCCCAGAAAGCGACAAAACAAGGTATGAAGGAAATCACGACGACACTCCACGTGTGCTGATTATGTGCGCATAATATCACTCACATGACCTCAAATAATATCCCAGAAGTTTACAATCCACACAGTCACCAGTTAATACCGTACAGCGTCACCTCGGCCTGAACAACAACACTCTTCTATCCCCTCACTTGCCCTCCTCTTCCCCCTTGTCCTTCGCCCGCGGCACGCGCCCCAGGTTGTAGAACTCTGCGTTGGGCCTCATGTCGGTGACGTGGGCCATGCGGTTGGACATGGCGAAGAACGCCGCGATGGCCCCGATGTCCCAGGCGTCCTCGCGGTCGAAGCCCGCTTCCTCCAGGGACAGGAAGTGCTGGTCGGTGATGGTGTCGCTGCGGCACACGGCCAGGGCGAAATCCAGCATGGCCAGCTCCCGTGGCGACAGCTCGGCGTTCTTGTAGTTAACGGCGACCTGGCAGAGAGACATATATTACAATTATATTACAAATATTACAACAGTCAATCTTGCCAGGGTCTACATATCGTCATTGTTTTGTTGATAACCAATATATATACATATATGAAAATAAAATGTGACGGTGTGTGAAGGAGAAACTGTAGTCATAGGCAGGTACACATTTAATGAACTTAAATAAAGTAAGAGATACTGTAAATAAAGTGTTTGTGTCACTACATGTGGATGGAAGAATGTAATGCTGCATATACTGTATGCGTCTATAATACATACATAAATACATCTTTTCTTGGGCTCTCTTGATGTCATTTGCATAACCATGACCAGCTCCACACCGACCAAGTTAATAATATAATTCCACAAACAATGAGGCATTCTCTGAACTGGCTTAAACAATGAACAGTCCAACTGTCAACCACAGCCCAAATAGGCTTCAAGTTAAAAGTCCCCTTGACAGCAGAATATGTACCTGGTCAGCCAGAGTGGGTTTCTTTGAATATATACGATGCAATGCACTGTGGGACACTACACAGTAGAGACACTGGTTGTGCATACTGGTGGCCACTACGATCAGCTCTCGGTCTGCCTTTGTCAGCCCCCCTTAGACAACGACACAACCACAAGAACAATCTCACAGCTGTGTCAAACACTGAGGAGAAAGCCGCTATGGAGGAGCGTAGTGATGTGGCTCGTTTGTGTATATCGTGACAAGCAGAATCAAATCAAAGCACAACTACTCTGCCTTAATGTTCAACGCTGCACACGAGCCAAAAGAAGAAGTGTACCCGTCTCCTTGTTCATCAGTTCATTGTAGTAGGCGAAGAACGCTCGAAACTCCGCCGGTCTGTGAGAAAGGGCTTTGAAGACATTGGGCAAGAATCCTCCCTGTAGAGAAATAGTGTTTGGTTATGCAACAGTAAATGACTGTATTCAGGTCATATGCATACATACAGTGCTTTCCTCACTGCTATGATGTACCATTTAATCAATATCTTATTCACACACACACGCACACACATAAGTCCTCCAATACAAGCTACAGCACAGACCATCAACTAAGTCACAAGACTTGAACGTCATCTGGTGGCATAGGACACACATACAAGGGGAACAAATATGAAGTGTTGGAGTACATGGTCAGGGGTTGTGGACGTGCACTACTCTATTTAGAGTCCTTGACACCTTTGTTTCCACCTCCTCCATGAGCGCCACTATATCGTAGGGCAGGTCCTTCTTGTAGGGGACCGGGTACCGGCTGATCCTCTCCGGGGGGGCGTCGTGCGATGAGCGCCTGGTCCCCGTGACCGCGGCGCGTCCCCCCGCGGCTCGAACAGCGGCCTGCGGTGATTGACACACGTCAACGATTGACACACGTTAACGCACACGTTTCACGAGGCTTCTCTCGGAAATGTTACCGTTACGACGGATCATACGGACACTCACAAACAGGGTGAAGGCAGAAGGACGGAGTGACTTCAGGAGTCCACTGGTGGCCATAGTGTCCCTAACGCACCGAGGTTAGTACCAGCACTCAGCCTAAAGTAAAGTCCAACACAAGGTTAGTACCAGCACTCAGCCTAAAGTAAAGTCCAACACGTGTTTTGATTCTCCTTCTGCAGCACTCCCGCTTGACAGTCAGTATAACATAGTCAATCTAAGTAGAACGATAATATTACTACATTACTATTATTATATTACTATTACTACCATGTTATTACTATATAAGTATTCACCACTATACATACACGTGTAGCTTTTTCTATTCAGCAAACGGCACGTCTTTATCGAACTGCACAATGACAGTGTCAATAAAGTTTGTTACACGCTCGTGTATCGATTGGCTGTGGCTGCTGCTTGTCATCCGCAGCCAACCAATCACCGCCAGCGCAGTGGGCGGGGCTGGTGCGTTCCATGTACCTCGGAGGTTGCACGAGCCGTTGTTGTTGTTGTTAGCCGTTGTTAGCAAAACCAGTTGATAACAACGCATTGTGCGGTGTTTTGTACATACAACCACCGTGGCAACATGCCCACGGATAGAGTGCACAGTACTGTGTATTTAATGGGACACAAATAAGACAGAAGTGCTAATAAACAGTATTTTACTACAGCTTCCACTTGTGTTGATACGCGGTGCTGCCATCTTGAACGTTGAGGTCGGTGAGTTTCTTCACGCTTGAGGAGCGGGAAATCCGACGTCAGGGGGCGTTCCCGACGTCACTTCCGGCGTAACTTCGCGGAAAATCCGAGCTCCCAGCACACATGGAACGCACCATGTGAGCCCTCCTTACCGCTAGGGGGCGTGTTTTCAATCTGCGTTATACGGCGGAAGTGTCTGTGGACCAATCACAACATCGATAGCTTCCATTCATTGCGTGACTAGTTCGCCCTGTCAACAGACAATACTGATTTAGCGAATATTTGATATTAAAAGACATGTTTTACCATGTAAGTGGAGGAATGCACGTGTCTACAATAATCGATTCTAAAACTGAAAGCTTACATTTATTTTACCACTGTATTAACCTCTTATTTAGCATAGCTAACGTAAACTTTTTCTTTGTAGTCCATCGTAAAAGTAGATATTAGGGCATCGATTGCGTATTGATTGAAGAACTTGTGTTTCTTGTTGTTGTAGATTTCTTTGGAGCATGAAATCCTTCTACATCCTCGGTACTTTGGCCCGAACCTCCTCAATACCGTGAAACAGAAGCTGTTCACAGAAGTGGAGGGAACGTGTACTGGCAAGTGAGTGTTTGGATATTTGCGTGTTTTTATACGATCATTTATGACTGGATAATCATTTAATCCAGACTTAAAGCAGGAACCCTCATGTACTGGTTACAGGTTCAACTTTTCTATTTGATTACTTTTTTGGCAACTTAACTGCTATTTGCTGATAGCACTAATATGCACTAGCAGCAAGATTCTGAGAAGAATCTTATAGATTGTCCATTAATACATTTTTGAACGTGTCCTTCCCAGGTATGGCTTCGTCATTGCCGTCACCACCATAGACAACATTGGAGCAGGTGTGATCCAGCCAGGGAGAGGCTTCGTCTTGTATCCCGTCAAGTACAAGGCCATCGTGTTCCGGCCCTTCAAGGGTGAGGTGGTGGATGCTGTGGTCACTCAGGTGAACAAGGTGAGACACATGGTGCTGATCTGCTGGTTTGAAATTTCACAGAATACATTGCAGGCATTTTGTATGGCTTAGGCAGAACAGTAGAGTAGTGAATAAACACAATAGCACACAATATTCTGATTCATATCCAAGTACACCAAGTATCTCTTGCTACGAATAGGGAAAACAGGCTTCAGGATAATGTTGATGTATGGTCTTGTGTTTGGTTTTATATCTCTGCTAAATGTGATGCTCAATGTGATGCTATCCTAAGGCTTAGTAAAGGATATTACAAATGATATCGATGGTGTGGGTGGGTAGGTATGCATCCCGGCATGTCCTTCACCCCCACAAGCCAAGGCTTCCTCTTGAAAAGTTCATGTTGAATAAGTGGTGTGTGTTGTTGATAATTCTGTATGTCTGCCTATACTTTATCCTACTGACTTGGATTGTACACCATCTTCCTCTGTAGGTTGGACTGTTTACAGAGATCGGCCCAATGTCTTGCTTCATCTCTCGTCATGTAAGTGGCCTAAACTTGACTTTTGGTGTGCTTAATGAAGTCTAATGTTGAAAAGAAATGTACAATTTAATAACCGCACGTTTCCTATTTTGTAGTCCATTCCCTCCGAGATGGAGTTTGACCCCAACTCGAATCCTCCATGTTATAAGACAGTTGATGAGGTATGTTTTTTGTGTGTGTGCCGTCTCTCACTGTGTGCTGTTCTCTTACAATTACACATACTTGGAGAATGGATATGCTAAAGTCGTAATTACATATTTTGATTACTTTTCTTTCTCCTCTAAGGACATTGTAATCCAGCAAGATGATGAGATCCGTCTTAAAATTGTTGGGACAAGAGTGGACAAGAATGACATCGTAAGTTTACCTCACAGTCAGCACTGGTTATCCATACCTCTCTGCATTTAAATATAATATTTACATTTAATTAGAATATAATCTCAATAGCTGATATCAAGGGCAAGATGCCTGTTGGTTGTTCAATTACACAGTCAAACAGTGGAATCTAGTAGAATCACATTCAAGTATTTCTGTATTCATTTGTTTCAGTTTGCCATTGGATCTCTTATGGATGATTATCTTGGTAAGTATGAAACACAATGTTTAAGTGGTTCCCTTGTGTTTTTCTGTGCGCTGCACCAAATGCTGTTGATATGTCAATATAATGTTATAATTAATATTTAATATATATTTTTAAAGTATGTTATCTATTTAGATTTTCACCATATTAAATGTAAATCCTTAACTTTTTCATGTTTTTTATTATTTCTTATGAAAATGTTTTGGCTTCTCACAACTAATTGTGTTTATCGTTTTAATGGCCTTAATATACTATATAGGTATATTTATTGTTTGATTATATAACTGTTCAAAGAGGTAAAACAAGGTAAATAACAAGGTAAAAATCTACAAAATGTCATTCATGGTGTCTTCATTTTCTCATTTTCAGGTCTTGTCAGCTAAGTTTTCTTCCTGTGGGGACGATGTGGAAGACTCTGAATTTCTATGTGGAAATATTTGGAAATATTTTGACAACCATTGAAAAAGAAGAAAAAAAACAATGTCACCTACTAGCTAGAGAAATAACTTCATATATCAAGAACATTAGTTTCATATGGTTAATAAAAATAGACTTGAATTGTACATGGTTCAGTGTAAGTTATTAGTTAGTTGACCAGTTCACGTGAGCAATGCACACATCATCTACATAATAATCATTACCTTTTTGTACATTATCAGTAATAAAATATTTTATGTTATTTGAATGTGTGAAGACTCCTTCATGTTCATGATTAATTCAGTGGGCATCCTCCATTAGATGCTGATTGATGCTTTATTCACCCCGAGTAGAAATTGAGGTGTAATTAGATTTTTTTCTTCAATAAATTATTATAAATGTAACATTTTACTGATATACTTTTTGCGAGTTATTTTACCTCGTATCCAGTCAAACGAGCACATTACAATCAAACCGAGAAGGTTTATAAAGATTGATAAATTAATTTGGTCAAATCTGGTGAACGCGCTTTTTCAGCGACGTGCGCGCCTGTAAATACGTCACCAGGGCGCGACGGCGTTCTTCCTTTCTCTCGTCCTGAAGATGGCGGCAGGGGTGAGTAAGATGGAGAGGTGGCTGTTGTTGGGATTTCCCCTGTGCATCTAGGTATAATCCGCCGAATATCGCACCCATCCTTAATCTAATTCAACGCCTCCATGCAAATATGGCTTCGTTGATGCGATTCGGCTCTGTATTTGTGCTTATTGGCAAGAAATTCATTCACGATTCGTGTTAGCCGGCCCAGCCCTGACATAGCCCGTACAGAGTGTGATGCCCTGGCGTGTGCCACGTTATCCTTCAGCTTTTGGTTGTGGACGTTAAAGCTGTTTTAAAATGTTACAGCTATTTTGTGGAGTGTTTAAACGTCTTGCTAAAGTAGGCCTATATTTGACCATTGTTGCCGAAGTTGGCCTATTAACGTCATTGTTTGCTAGCAATTTAACAAATGTAACAAACTACTAAACGGTGCTAACTACTAAACCACTACTAAACCAGGCTTTAGAAGTGATGGACGTTAGCACTGCGGTGCCCCGTGTGACCCATTGTCACCAAGTGCGAGTTAATTCGGGCTCTTTAAACGTAGACGCGTCGTTGGTTGTGAGCAGCTGTGTTGGACATCCGTGCGACGCGCACAGTAGTCTCCCATGTCGCACAAACTCAAACCCCCGTCGTTTCAAAGTGCAACGCAATCTTTTAATCTTTAGTATATTCTTGATTTGCTTTTGCCGTGTTTGTTTTTCAGACTCTGTTTACGTACCCAGACAACTGGCGTGCCTTCAAGGCGCAGATCGCAGCCCAGTACAGCGGCGCCCGCCTGAAGGTGGCCAACACCGCCCCTGCCTTCACCTTCGGACAGACGAACCGTGCCCCTGCCTTCCTCAACAACTTCCCTCTGGGCAAGGTCGGTGTGATGACATTCAATCCCAGGAGTGATGACTCCAGTAGTCCCGCTTGTAAATCCCCAGGGGAATCTTTTGACAATGACTAGGCCAACGAGACCAGCAGTGTTGGGCAAGCTACTTGGAAAGTGTAGTGAGCT
>OMKN01044243.1:0-11688 GCA_900302345.1 Melanonus zugmayeri | reverse complement strand
GGGGTGGGTGTGTAGGTGTTGTGGTGGGCAGTTGTTGCCAGGGGGAGGTGGTGTGTTATTTTCAGTCCATTGTGTCTACTTCCTGTGGGTCAAGGGTTATTGGAGCAGGGTGTTGCAGACTTGCGGGAGATCAGGGGGAGGGAAGTCAGCCGGACCGGCAGGGAAGTCAGCCGGACCGGCAGGAAAGTCACCGGACTCGGTGAGCGCTGGACGTTGGGCAGCAGCTCTCTCTCCCCCTCTCTCTCCCCCTCTTTCTCCCTCTCTCTCTCTCTCTCTCGGGTCTAGCCGGCGTGGATACCTCACCACACCAGGTACCGCTATTTCAAAACAAACGCATGTTGTTATTGAGCTACACTCGTATGGTGGAGTTTTAAATGTTTTTATTTTAGTTTGTTTAAATCAATATCCCTCCCGCTTTGATATTGTAAAATGACTTTCCGTTTGATTGTTATTATCTATGGTTGTTCTTTGGTTAAAGCAAAAAATCAAGGATCGCTTTGCTCACTTTTGTGCAAAACTCTGTCAAATGGATCATCCATTGTCAGAAGAGCAGTGGAGAACATAAACAAGGAGTGTTTATGCTGCGTTCTGCACTAGGGAATACTTAGCCTCAGCCACTGCAGCCTATCAAAACATGGCCGCTAACATGAAGGACAGGAAGTTTTAGTGGCTGTGTGCTGACTCTCTTATGTAACCATAACATAACACTTACCTTGGTGGAGGTTGTTTTCAGCCAGGCTCAAGAAAGAGCGTTGTTTATGTGATTCGTTTTCTAAATGCTGACCGTGTGTAAAATGGTTGTTTTGAAATGATGTGTTCTCGAACGTATTGCACTTGAGTTTCTTGACTCGCCTAGAGACTGAGATCCTCTGTTGGGCCTCTGAAATTGGTCAAATCATGACTCAAGTATTCTATATTCTACAAGCCGAAAATGTAACATCTACCAGGTGTCTTCTGAATGTTATCAATATTCTTCTAGAACTAGACGGTCTACTTTTGTTTTTTAAATCATGCGATGACTACATTTGAGTCATTTTTACTCAGCAAAAAGGATTGTAACTGAAATAAACTCTGTATGTAAAAAAAATCAAAAGAAAAACCACAACATCCCTCTCTGCACACCCACCCCCAGAAAAAGCTGAAGTCAACACACGCTCTACGATCCCAAGGCCCCGAGCTTGCTATTATTTTTGCAACCCTGTGTACGTTTGCAGTGGGACAAATTGAGATCCAGCACATGGGGTTCTAAAGTTAGCCGCGGCGGACCCCCTAAACACCAGCACGGTGACAAAAGGAGGCAAAACAGGAAATGTTTCAGCACAAGAGTGTGTGTTGGGAACAGATGACCAGGAAGATAAAAATCGCTAACAAAGTGGAAACTTCCAACAAGGGATGTTTTTTTCTTTTTGCCGTGTGTGCGTGTTTTTTTTTACTCCACTCCTTCTGCTTTTCACAAAAGACCCCTGTGTTTCCTGTGAAGCAATGTGCAAGGTGGTTGGTAAGCTGGTTAAGGTTCTAGGATAGAAAGAACAGTATTCAAAAACACACTGGTTTTTTTTTGTGTGTGTAACTGCCATGCATGTCCCAGCTTCCTCGCTTCTAGGTGAGTGGTGTTAATGTTTAAGCCCCCCGCTCACTGGGGTTAATGCTTTACCCTGAGAAGCCCGGGATATGTCTTGCTCTGGCCGTTAGGCTGCCATTTGGGCCCAGGAAGGTATGAAAGAACACGAAGTGGGAACGGAGAACGAAGAATGGATTTCTCTTGAGTTCAATGCACTTTTTTTTTTTTTTTTTACCAAGGAGACGCATGGGTTGGTTATCCTCTGTCTTAAAAACAACACTTTCTCTGAGCAGAAGTAGTCCTTTTATCTTTTTTCGAATTCATCCCTCTGCCTTCATTTCCCTTCTTGCCACTTCCTCTCTTGTCTCACTGTCCCTCGCTTCCTTTTCCATCCTCTATTGATTGATGGTAAATCAACCTGATCGAGGGCCATTGGACTCAACGACAACAACAACAACAACATGCAGAAGGGAACCATGGGGACTGTCTCATACTAACGTAGCCCTCGGACGAAGCTGCAGAACCGGGGTCTTTCTCTGAGCTCTCTGGGACTACAAGCTGCACCGAGGTTGACCTCTACAGATATATCTAGAAACAAAGAATAACGATATCTCTCTACGCATCTAAACGTTCTGGTAAGAGCCAATGCTTTGCAGTAGATATTTCAGGTGTCTAAAAAAATAAATAAAAAAGGTGTGTGTATATATACAAAACTTAAAATAATTTATAGAAATGTGGCGATATAGCGATAGTTATCAGCTACAATTAATGATGTTAACCAACTGGTTTCACAAAACATTCTGTTCTTAAACTATGTAAATAAGGAATTGTGTCATCGTCCAGTTATAAGACCAGATGGAGAATATAGTAATCGTCACTATTGGCCGTGTTTCCGTGGTAGTATCTGCGTAGTGTCTATTGAGAATGCCAGCCCTTGGTGCGTGAGGGTGGGTTGTGCACAGACAGCAGTATGACTGACGGTGTTTTTGGACACCGCGCTGTATGCTCTTTGGGCTGGAATCAAATGGCGCCTCGCTGGGTGTGAATTTCACAGCTGCACATGAAAGCGCTGGGCCTTTCAGATGGTCAGCGAAGGGGAGGGTGTGGGAGATGGAGCGAGGGGGATACAGTAGTGATTTGTATTGTCGTTTTGATCCTAGTTTAGAGGTAGATCAATAGTTGGTGATTTGCGCGTGGCGCGGTTAGAGGTATCTAAACGCACTCTGAAGTGTAAGTCGTCGCCTGTTATCACAGGTTCGATTCCGGCCGCGGCACGGTGACCTGAAATGTGATGAGGTAGAAACGTTTATTGAAATGTTATGATTAAAATATATTGCGGTGCACACTCACCGCCCGCGAGTAGATGAACTAGGCAATACTAGACCGTGGTCTATTTCTATCGTTGGCTGCCTCTCCTCTTCACACGACGCAGAGAAACGCACCCGGCGTCTTAATGTTACACAGCAGATGTCATGTTGCAAGTTTGTGGAATGCACAAATGCGACAGACGTGGCACGCGGCCAGCTGCGTCAGAGTGCTGCTGGCGGTTGCAGAATGTGGCTTTGGTGTGGGGATGCGATGTTTGACCTACGCACTGTACCTCGCAGCTCTGCTTTGCAGTACACTACAAGTTTCCTTGCTAGGTTCTGAGCTACGACATGCCCTGTTAGAATAATGTGACACTACTTTTTTTTGAGAGGCATGGAGCTTTTTTCAAACAAACCTGTCGAAGATGCAGTAGTTGATCTGTTTAACACAGGCACGCATGCACGCACACGTACACGCACACACACATGCAGTTTTAACCATTTGAATTGCTATGCGACTGAAATCTTTTCTGCTCCAGACTTGCTACAGCATCTTAAGTGGAGGTGGTGGTCCATGTAACGAATTGAACACAAAACACAAAATGGAACAAATCTGTGAGGCGATCGACCAAAACCGTCTGCTTGGCAGAAATTCACTAGCAATAGTTAAGCCCACTACCAAGTTTCCAAGTGAGTTTTTCTATAAAAAACATTCATTAAAGCGTCTTTGAGTATTAGAAAAGCGCTATATAAATAAAACGTTTATTATTATTATAAAAGTCAGTTTCTCTACCATTCATCACTGAATGTTCTTTCTTTAAACCCGAGAGGCGCTCGTCTGTCTGTGATGGACTCCTCTGTGCATTTCAGCTGGAGTGTTAGTGAGTGTATTGGAGGTGAGTGTATTGACAGATGAAAGCTGACCCCTCTTCATTGAGCGTCTGAAATGGGGGGGGTTGAGACTCCAGAGGGAGGAGAAGTAGATCCACAGACAGACACACACTGTGGAGCTTTCGATGTAGCTCTGCCATGTTGGCGTTAATTAAAAGATCTTGTAACGTATTTTTTGAGGAGGGCATGTGCTGCTCAGGGAAACCCTTGTATATCCTGAATCTGTTAAAAATAGGAATGCATCAGACATGCATGTTTGCATCACACACACACACACACACACACACACACACACACACACACACACACACACCCCTCTGATTTAGCGATGGCGGTTAAGGAGTGTCTGTGGCCACCTGATTACATGGAGCAGGAAGTCCTAAATAGGGAGCGGTCACAAACCGAAGACCCCTCACGTGCACACATTGCAGCGTCAGATAAAGGCAGGAAGAGACAACAACAACACGCTCGTTTGTATGGACGCGCCATGACCTCCAAACGCACCAGCAAAGTGTAAAGTAATTCCAAATTTCACAAGGTGGGCAGGCTGTGTTTTTGAATGAGCATACTGAGCATTTCACACCTAAAGTCAGTGCTGGGGTTTTGGTTGTAATGGAAGAGTCTTTTATTTTTTAATTACTCTGTAACTTGTAGAGTGTAAAGAATAACCATGTTGGTCGGCTTACAGTACGCTTTTATGGTGAAAAGATGCCGGTAAAAGAGCAAGGGAGAAACTGTCAGGTTAGGCATTAGTGTGGTGGACAAACTTAGTTAGGGACACGTAAAGTGAGTTATTCTTTACTTATCTCACTTAAAAAAAAAAAAAAATGTCTCTACTCTATATATATATGTGTAAACAAAATATTAAATGTTCTTCTAAAATATTAAATGTCTCTACTCTATATATATATATGTGTAAACAAAATATTAAATGTTCTTCTTGGAGACAGGATGTCAAAAACAAATTGTTTCCCCATAAAAATAGCAATAATTTCTACATTCATTTTCCCCCACCCCATCTCGACACACAACCCTCTGTGCACCCTGTGGATGTTGCTGGCATTTGGTCGATGAAGCAACCGACTGTTGAAACACAAAAAAAATTTGTGTTTAGCATCTCCACTGGATACAAAACGAAAGCTTTTGTAATTGCAAACCATGACCATGAGTTTTGTTTGCGCATGGTTAGAAGGTGACTGTGTCAGAGAGAGCGTATTTAAAACCAAAATCAATTAGCAAATTAGCCCAATTGGCTAATTATCCTAGCTAGACCAAACAAGCCGCCCATGTGGACAATGTCTTTCCCCTCCAGTGAGCCGAAGCCGGATGGGTTTTGTTTCGTTTCCCGCTGCGGTACGCGCTCTCGGCGTGTACGCCAACTGCCGTCGTCAACTCTCGTTGTCAGCTTGACGCTCAAAAGACTTAAAAATAGCTTTTCTTGGCAAAAGAATCCCAGACACGTCTGAGTAACAATGGGCGATTTATACAGGCTGCCTCAGTAAGTATAGAGGGGCTTTTGTGTTTCCCTTTCTCTCTCTCTGCGGACCCCCGTCACCACTGTTGGGAGCGCCAAGCCCTCTGACGCGCCTCTATACTGTCCTGTTAGAACACAGGCATTGTTCGGAACAGTCCTGGGGTCCTGATTTCAAAGTTCAGGACAAAAAAAAAGGCATCGCTGCGCCACATGATCACATAGTTGCCCTTCACGTTTTTTGCTGGATTGTCATTTGGGATATTTTGTGTGATGTCAGGATACCGTTAGTGGCGATAGTTGGTGGGGGTGTGCGTAACTATAATAAAACGCTGTATTCGCTTGAACTCTAGGGATTGTACATCAGAATGCATCATGGGATTTTTTTTTTTTGGCGATGCTCCCATCATATTGAGAGGACTCAAGAGAGTTGTACTGTAAAATATGCTTCCAAAATGGAGGCGGTCATTGCGATGTGACGTCGCGATGTACCCCCATACAGGATGTATTACTATTTATTCACTTAAAAAAAGCAGGTGCTTTTATCCAAAGCGACTTGCAGTAAAGTAAATGTGTATTTAACAGGCTGCTCTAAATGCGGTGGTGTCCACTGTGTGCCCCCTAAAGGCACTGCTAATTCGAACGATTAATGATCAACGGTGCGCTGGAAACCCCTCTGAGCTAACATTACAGCTGAATGGAAATGAACTCATTATAACCACACACACACACCAAACGTTACTATTATTATTACTACATTTGGATGTATTCATCATTTAGCCGATGCCTGTATCCAAAATGACTCACGAATGAGGTTGAACAAGAGTTTATTATTTTTTGTGCTCATTCTAGACCTAACAACTGTTCATTAATTGTTGTGTCTTGGTTGGCGGTCAGCAGCCCACACAGTTCTGTCCATTGTGTCCTGTAAACTGATATTAATTCTGGACTTCCTGGGGCATAATGTCCTAGTCTCTCGTCTTTCAGTCACTCTCTCCAATAAGCTCTGCCTGGAGGCCCATAAACCAGGACCAGTACACTTCTTTAATTTCCTGCTTGGCCTCTGGACGCTGTGTTTTGTGTGCTAAAGAAAGATTTTTTTACGTTATATGAACTTACACTAAGCAGGTGGCCGGGCATCTATGCATAAGATAAGATGTTGAATTTGATTTTTACAAATGTTTTTCTTTTAGAAATACTTAAGTAATCAGTACCTTACCTTCCTTCTGTGTTCTTTCCTCTATGTTCATGTCTCTCTCTCTCTCTCTCTCTCTCTCTGTGTATCTGTCTCCCTGTCTCTCTTTCTGTCTCTGTCTCTCTGTTTCTCTCTGTATCTCTCTCTGTCTGTCTGTCTTGCTCTCTCTCTAATAGCTCTGTCTCTCTCTCTCTCTTGCACTCTCTGTCACTGTCTCTCTGTATCTCTGTAGTCCTTTTTACACAGAGATCCCAAAGATGATCCGGCAATATGCCGGCTTTGCTTTTTTTTTTTAACCCCTTTTATACAGAATCATGAACAAGGATGTGATTATTCTGGAATTCTGGATTTTCCAATCTGAAATCGTGACCTACGTGAATCATGGAGATCCGTTAAAAAGCCTGTTCTGCTTCAGTATCAGGGCAGCTGCAGCATTTTTTATTTTATTTTTTTGCGTTCCAAGAATCAAACTCCAACATTACATGCAATTCCACACCGGCATCACTCTCACAGTGCACGGGTCACTCTGTCAGCCCATCAGCCCCATAGTGTGCGATGCAGCAAGATGGACTACCCTCCCCTCTGGAGCCAAAACAATAGCGGAGAAAACGAAGCCGGCCGGTCTCCGAAGCGCTGCAAAGTTTTTAATAAACTCATCTCACGCATATATTCAAAAAACTCACCCACCCACCGTTTTATTCTCTGCCTCTCGAGTTGCGGCGTAGGAGCCTACAAGGTGGTGGCGGGCAGTGTGTAGGAGCCTAGGCACTAGGACATCAAGGCAGGGGGGTTCTATGATTTTTTTAAATGGGGGGCCGAGGGTGGACCAAGCACCAGTCAGATGCCCCTGCATCAAGGGGCAAAGGGGCAGGTGCTCGGGCACCCTCAGCCTCGACCCGACACGGCCAACTATCACGCCACATCGCGTTATATCGGATGCTCTCTGTCTGCACTGAATCCGTTAAATATGTAATTCTGTTGCCATGAACTAAACTCTAACTAACTTTCACTTGCGGCCGGTCAGGACATTCAATAGAAAACAAAGCAATCAAACTGATTTTGTCGCTGATGCTCGCATCACATTCAGTCCGGATGCGGTGATGCGGCCGATGCTGTTGCGGCGATGCTGGCATTCACACCTCCGGAACAGAGGTGTGATTGCGGAAATTTTATGGCAATTGTATTACCTCCCTT
Source organism: Melanonus zugmayeri (assembly GCA_900302345.1). Lineage (NCBI taxonomy): Eukaryota > Metazoa > Chordata > Actinopteri > Gadiformes > Melanonidae > Melanonus > Melanonus zugmayeri. The sequence continues at coordinate 4,069 of OMKN01044243.1, read as the reverse complement.
CCCGGCATATTGCCGCAATGACTTGGCCCCATGCCCCACCATTCCAGCTTTGTACCTTTTACACAGAAGGCGAGCCGGAATATTGCCGCAACATTCCCGCAACGAAACGGCAGTGTAAAAGGAGCTTATGTCTCTCTCTCTGTCTCTCTCTCTTGCACTATCTGTCTCTCTCTGTCTCTGTTGCTGTTTCTCTGTCTGGATCTCTCTATTTCTCCTCTCCTCTGTGGAACAAGTGGAGAAGCTGTTCCCAGAGAGGGTGAGTCAGTGCAGCTGGGGTGCACGTCCTTCACCCACAGGCCACTCTCTCACAGGCCAGATGGCCTTTCCAGATCCTCAGCCTCTCTAAGTGCCAGTGATGCATCCAGACTTGCTAGCACTAACACTAATGCTAACACACACGCAAGCACGCACTCACGCACATACGCACGAACACACGCAGGGTGAATTGGCAGTGGAGTTAGTTACCATAATGCACATCATTACTGTTATAATGCACTTGTGCACTGAAGTGCAGGTCAAGATTTTCAGTGTAAGGATTTTGTTGTTGTTTTAAACCATATAATATTTATATATTGATTAGGACAATAATCTGTAAAAGCATATTCTATAAGTAGTTTATTGTATTTGTAGTATTATTGTACTGTATTGTATTATTGAACTTTTTCACTGAGAAGCAGTGGGGCTAGGACTGACTACGTTGATGGGTGGGAACACCATCATGGGTTTCTTCTGTTCTGTTTGAACATATGATTATAATTCCGTAGGCATGGAGGCACAGACTTTCTTAATCTCTTCAGATTACGTATTAACACAAATCAATATAATATATAATATCGTATATAAAACCCACTGTATTGAGATAGCTGGCCTGCTAATGGTGCCTTACAGCACCATTTTAATTACCTTTCACTCTGAGAAAGGCCTATAGAGTGTATTAAGGTGGCCAGTCAAACAGGTAGGTGTGTGTACAATCGCAACATGTCTCAACTTGTCGCACATGTCTCAACTTGTCGCATAGTATCTACTCTGGTATGGCTACAATGCCCGTGTACACATTAGTGATGTGCGATACCATGCATTTCCTTCCGATCCGATACCAAGTAAAATCCAGGCTGGTATCGCTGGTATCGATACAGATACCAAAAAATTAAATTAAATTAAAAAACAAGGGAAAAGCGATGGGCCAGATAACAGGGAGATATAAGGCGTATCTATAAGGGCCTGCTGCTTTTATTAACAACAAATGGTGCCACCCGATCACATTACCACGTTTCGGGACGTTTCTGCAGCCCAGATATTGAACTGTTAGCCGAGGGACTACGTCCATACTACATACCCATCTACTCTGTTACCGCGAGACTCTAGCCCCGTTTACACTGCCGTTTCGTTGCGGGAATGTTGTGACAATATTCCGGCTCGCCTTCTGTGTAAAAGGTACAAAGCCGGAATGTGGGGGCCAATGCGTTGCAGCAATATTCCGGGAAGGGAGGTAGCAAAATTGCCGCATTCACACCGCCGTTCTGGATTGACTAGACAGGCGGAAGAAGAAGTAGTTCCTATCAACTGGATAAGAGTGATAGCGTAGTTACTTTCCACGGTGTCCCCTGTTGATGATAAAATACACATTTACCAAATTACTAAATTTAGATATCGATCTTTGAATGTGAGAATCGATCAAATCGACCCTAGGACAGAAATGTTGGGATCGGAAGTATCGATATTTCAGGATCGATCCGCACATTACTAGTACACATGCAAATGGGATATTCAGCTATATGCAAAGAGTGGAGGTCTATATAGCATAGAAACCATACCTTCTTATCTACATTTGTTGTGCATTTTCACTCATTACATACAATGTTCCATGTGCACTTGCTCTGCAGCAACATCCTAGTGCACACACACAAGGTCGGACAAGCTCGGTGCATCTTAATTTTTTTCCTAGATCCGTAACTTTTTTCCACCTTTTCAAGCATGTGTGCAGTACATTACAAACACTGCACCTCTCATCTCCTCCACGCTACCAACAGATGGCTCGGTGCCCCTGATGCCTAATCAAGTCGTCTCCAAGTCGGAGGTTAAAAAATCCACGGGCCCGGCTCAATAACAAGCCATTACAGACAGAGTAGTGGACGTCTTGCGTCTCAGAGAGCCTGTTCGCCTCCACTATTAGCGTGCATAAAAACTGTTTAGATGCATCCAGGGCAATGGAGCACAATTAGCTCCCCCTTCTAAGTGCACGGTACTGCAATAAAACTGTTGTTTTGCCGGGCTGGAGTGTAGTGTTGTGGGGAGTGTAGTGTTGTGGGGAGAGGTTCACTAACCAAGTTTCCTTGCATTATTAAGAGCAAACAGCCGTGTCTTGTTGCAGTACATTTGAACGGCGTCATGTTGGAAAGACGGCCATGTGTGTGGACATCTTGGACGCAACATTTTGGTTTCAAATTCATCGAAAGATGATTATGGGGCATGATAGTCTAGTAGTTAGGGTGTTTGTCTCCCAGCCAAAAGGTACTGGGTTCGAACCCCAGTGTCTGCACTCCCCTACAGGCAGAACATATTGTGATATCGGGTTTTTGACAAAATCCCACAGCTGAATGACCTTTTTAATTTGATTTGATAAATGTGCACAGAAATGCAAATGCAGTTCATCTGATGTGCTTCTAGCGTTCTCTCTCTCTGTCTCTTTCTTACTTTCTCTCTGTCCCATATTTTTCATATACTGTCTCCCACACCACCCATCCACCCATACATCCATCCATCTCGGCCCTTGTGTCCCTGTGCGCTGCTCCCAGGTCAGGTGGTGACTCTACTCCAATGGCATCTCCTCCCCAAGTCCAGATCCTCAATGGCCTCTCTGTCCGTCTGTATGTTACAGGGCCAGACCAGAGGGGCTACACACTCGGGGTGTCTTCCTGTTTCTCACCCAATCAGAAGACACTAGGCGGGGGGGGCATATCATGCCAAGGGGGTGCTCCTAACATCGCCCCTTGTTTCTAGTCCAATCTTGTTCCACCCTCTCCCCAGTCTCCTAACTCTGAGAACCAAATGGGTGCTGAACTCCGCTGCCCCTACCCCAGACCGCTCCATCGGATTGTTTGTTTCAGCTCGGTTCAGGATCCCATTTTTAGATGTCCCGTATTGGTTTCCTTTTTGTGTGCGTGTGTGTGTGTATGCAAGTACAGCGGTCAGCTGACGCGTTGGACAGTAAGTGAGGGCTTTTAATACAAGCAGTCTCTTGTGACGGCCTGTCTAATTCAACAGTGTTCTGCCTATAATGGATTATTCAGGAATCAAAGCGCTCCAGCGTGGGCTTGGTCAACTGTAGCCTCTCAACGGGGACCACAGGAAGAGGTACATTAACGCTGCTGGTTGCACAGTGCTGTTGTCAGCCAACTGGTGTGTGTGTGTGTGTATGTGTTTTCGTTTGATATATATTACATGTTACGGATGCTGTGATGTAATGCTGGACAGACAATGGGGGGGATTGTGGTGCGGGGAGACAGCACTGGGCTCTGGGTTAAATGCATGTCTGGTTTGTGTGAATGGGACTGGACATGGCTAGAAGTGTGTGTGTGTGTGTGTGTGTGTACTCTGCACACATCTGGCACGTGTGTGTGCATCAATGTCCAATGGTTTTGGATCAATTATCATGCGTTCATCACACATTGATTTTTTTGTATGTGTGTGTGTGCTTGTATGAATACTTATACAATCGATTTAGCTGTTGATAATAAAGTCCAATAACATAACCTAATGTAATATGGTATAAAAGCCGCTCCCATCATTGAGCGTCCGTTGAACGCCAGCATTACTTCCCCACATACGCCCTCTGTCTTTGTCTGCGGCTGGTCAGTCGCTATCCTTCAGAGCAGTTTCAGCTCATCTTAAGAACGCACAGTTCAACCCAGATGCCCAACAGTGCCTTACACTGAACACAGAACTTGGGCTATGTGGGGTGACTGAAGCTCTTGGTACCCCACAACCCACCATCCGGTCCTCCACATGGCTCCCCGGGGGGTAACTTGATCCCAGAGTGCTTTGTCATGTAGCAGAGAGTGTCTCCCTG
>OMKN01044240.1:0-10871 GCA_900302345.1 Melanonus zugmayeri | reverse complement strand
ACGCCCCGCCAATATTTAAAGGGATATGTAAATTGAAGAAGAAATCTGTAAATTGGCGTTTGCCTGTCTCACCCAGATTTAGACGAGTTGTTTAATTCCAAATTCATCATTGTGCGTCCAGAAGGGGAGTTCGCTGGGATAGCGTTAGCTGCTTCCATTGACTTGCAGAGTTACAGTAGCCTAGCTCCTGTCTATGTGAGGGGAATACACTTTTAATTACTTCCAAAGATTTCCAATGTGTTTCCGAATAGTCGCTTATTCAAAACGAGTGCCAGTAACAACACAACAAGATTGTAGTTTGTCTACAAACACACATATAATTCTGCACTATTTTTGGCTGCTTCTGGCTGGGTAGTCTACACTACTACACAATTATCTGTGTGTTTGTAGACAAGGAAGGAAATATTTTAACTAAAAACTCAAGCACTCATTGGACAAATCTTAGATGAATACATTTTGGGTGAATGATATGTTGCTAGTTGTATAGCCATAATGCATGGAGAGATTTCTGTACAAATCAACAACAAAAGCCGAACCAGAATAGGCCTATGTCCTCTCCGTTTAATATAGCTGTGTCCTCTAGAAGCTGTTCTCGCTATTTATTATTAACTAGTACAGTGCCCGTTCAAAATGTGCCTGTTCGGAATGGGCCGATTGCTTGGCATCCGGTATTGCTTTTTGCAGCATTCTCGAGAACCCAAACTCATCCAAACACTCGACACTGCGCTTCCACGGGTCAAGTGGAAACTGTGTAAAGTAGATCGGATGAACGGTTCTCGAGATATGCAAAGGACATACAGACAGACCGAGATTCCTTCCTTTAGTAGAGAGGTATACTATATACTACTACAGGTTTGATATTATATGTACTATATGTAAGGAATAAACCACTCCGGAGTGTCCTGTTATTATATTATGTATACTATATACTACTACAGGTTTAATATTATATTATACCACTACAGGTTTTTGAACGGCCATTGCACTATATTATATAGTGCAATGGTCGTTCAAAACGTGCCTGTTCGGAACGGGCTGGTTGCTTGGCCTCTGGTATTGCTGCTTGCAGCCTTCTCGAGAACCGCTCATCCAAACAACTTCACACTCAACACTGCGCTTCCTTGGCTCCTCAGCAACACACACGCCAAGTGTGAAGTAGATCGGATGAATGGTTGTGGAGAAAATCGAAGGACAGACATACAGACAGACATACATACAGAGACTCCTTCCATTTGAGTTAGATAGCGTCAACTTAATAACGAATGTGAAATAATCAACTGGCTGCTGTCATTGCTAACAGCTAGCTATTTGGGAGCAGGCTATTGAGCTATTTGGGAGCAGGCTATTTCCTGGAACGAAAGCGTTCATCGCTGATGCTTGAAATGTTTGAGTTTAGCAAAACCAAATGGCAAACGTACAACACTTTGCTTCAATGTAACATCTCCAGTGTGTCTTTCTTCATGTGTTCTTGTACTGTAGCGAGCGACAGAGAGCGAGCTGTACCCAGCATGTCGGCGGTGTAACAGTTAATAGAAAGCCCCGCCTCGCCGCTTGCCTCGCCGCAGAGCAGAACGGCTGATCGCTTGTTTATTCAAAGTTTATTAATATTAACCGTGTCACGAGTCCAAATTGCACCAAAAGCACCCCCTTGGTGGGTCCCCAGCCATACACCCACCAAGTGTGAAGTAGATCGGATGAACGGTTCTCGAGATATGCAAAGGACACACACACACAGACAGACAGACAGACAGAGATTCCTTCCTTTAGAAGAGAGATGTGAAGTCACCCCTACAGGAGGTCAGCGTGTGTATCATTTATATCTGGCCGTGTCCTTGTGAGCCTCCAGACCTCATCTTACATTAACTAAAATTAATTTGTTAAATTAATGGAAGCTCACATCCAATTCATCTTCATGGCTGTATGTGGATTGTGTTATTATCATTTTCTACCATATATAGACCTGTTTGCCTGATGTTGTCTATCTATAGCCTGTGCATTTCGTATAAGTATATACACACCCCATAATAACACAGGCCGCCTGCTGACTACCTGGAGTTGTTTCCTGGTATTTATTAGTGTTAGCTTTAGGAGAAAACCAATACATATTATTCACTTTGCGTAGTAGCTTGTCAACGCATTGTCCACCCGCAGGGGGTCCATGTGTGTCCATGTTTTTCTCTGAACTTCCAGTGTCAACCAGTTCTTGAGACGCACAGCGCACAGCGGTACAAGAAATGGCCTGGTCGTGAATGAATGGTGGCAAGACTTTTACTTTGCAGGTCATAGACTCTGGGTTCTTACCTTCTCTGGCCAGATCTATTCAGGGCAGTTCCTGAGTGACAAGAGTGTGAAGACAGGCGTGGAGGCAGAGATCATTGGGTTGCCAGGAGACCCCAAGAAAAAGTTCCGCACTAAATGGACCGCAACGCCCAATGCCATCAACCCTGTGTGGAATGAGGAGCCCTTTGTTTTTGACAAGGTGTGTGTGTGTACGTTATCTGTCTTAAGTACCCTTTTTTCCAAAGCACACACACACTCACACACACACACACTAGGGCTGAATGAAAAAAAAATCGTATTGTGATTATTGTGACAGATATTGCGATATTGCGATATGATTCACTATTAGTGGGAATGATCATTTTTGCATCACAATTTTTCTGAAGAAAAACATATGTAGGCCAGGGCATCTCTGCAGCACTACAGTACTTCATTTATAATGGTGTTATGGTGATTCATTGTTCAGCCCTAACACACGCACACGTGCGTGCACATGTGCTTGTGTGCTTTGGAAAAAAGGGTACTTAGACATATTAGACTTGTTAGTGTAATATGAGTATTCAGTGTGAATATGCAGGAGTCGCTGACCCTGACGCATTTATTCGTGACTCATATCACCCAGATCCTGTTGCCTGAAATGGCCTCTCTCAGGCTTGTGGTCCATGAGGAGAACGGTAAATTCCTGGGACACAGGATTCTCCCTCTGGATGCCATTCAGTCAGGTTAGTGAAAGGAAGGCATGGAAACACTTTCTATTCAACTGACAACTTACTCACATATGCATATTGTAAACCACCATTTAGTACTCCTGTAGGGTTTTCCTAACCTAACTCGCCACCTGTCTTCTGTCAACAACAAAAATATAAGTAGTAGTATGTGATAAAAGTAGTATGTATTTCTGACCTGCAGGCTTCCAACACATCTGCCTCCGCAGTGAGAGCAACATGGCACTCACGCTGCCGGCTCTCTTTGTGTACATCGAGATCAAGGACTACATCCCTGCTGCCTTCGCAGGTGCACTGTCTTCTCTGTATTTTTGCAAGACGCATCATTCAAGTTTGTTAGAGGTTTTGGTTGGGTTGCCATGATGTAACTCCAAATATCGGCGAGATATCTTCAATAGTTGCTCCGTAGATTCAAACCTGATAATCCAAAGTACCGGTAGTGTTTTTTTTTCTCCCCCATTGACTTGCATTGCACGGCAAAACAGGTCTCAAAGTCACACTTTTAGCACACGCGAACAAAGTGGATTCTGCCAATGTGCAATCCTTTATAAACCTCCACTCACAACAATTAAAATAATATAATATCCACTTTTATTTTGAATCAGAATGAATACAGTGCTGCCGTGTTACTCCATTGCTTTTTTGCTCTCACCTCAGATTTCACGGATGCCTTGTTCAACCCAACAAAAGGCACAGAGAAGACCACAAAACCACAGGAGGTAAAATGAAGGCCATATCACCTTCATTTGAGCCAACTTATCGGTGTATCCACTGGCAACTAGTGGAGTGACATATACACCCTGTCCTCCAGTCTCCCATAAAACCATAACAGCGGCTTCCTGGAAAATGATTATGTTTGTAAGAATGTGTTGTCCTGTCCTCTGTGTCCCCTGCACAGTCCTCTGCCGACTATGTCAGCCCCTACGAGATGCCTGTCATGGCCGCAGTTCCGTTGGCCACTCCAGCTCCTGACACAAGTAATGGTGCTTGCGGTTAGGGACGCAGTTTATAGAAAAATTATCGGAATAATTGTATTCATCGACGTAACTTTTATTGGTTGAAGAAAAATGCTGGTAGTTAATTAATGTGAAGGTGCAGTAAATGGGTGTATTATGTTTTGGTCACATTGTGTACATAAAAGTACAGAGATTGGATCCGTGAGATGCTCATTAAGTGTGGATGTTCACCAGCTAAAACTCCAGAGACCAAGACAGATGCAGTGGAACCACCAGCAGCAGAGGCTGAGGCCGCAAAGGAAGAACCCAAGGCTCCAGAAGAAGAGCCCAAGGTTCCAGAAGAAGAGCCCAAGGTTCCAGAAGAAGAGCCCACGGATCCAGAAGAACCCAAGGTTCCAAAAGACGAATCCAATGTTCCAGAAGAAGAGCACAAGGTTCCAGAAGAAGAGCACAAGGTTCCAGAAGAAGAGCCCAAGGTTCCAGAAGTAGAGCCCAAGGTTCCAGAAGAAGAAACCAAGGATCTGGAAGAACCCAAGGATCTGGAAGAACCCAAAGCTCCAGAAGAAGAAGCCAAGGTTCAAGAAGATGCAGGTGCCACAGCGGAGGTCCTTCCAGAGGCCACCCCTGAACCAGCTCCAGGCACCGAACCAGAGGCCACCCCTGAGGAACCCGTCAGTGAGCCAAGCAGAGAGCCAAATCCCGGGGTCGAGGAGACTCCTGCCAATCCTGCCGCCGAGCCCAGTGTGGTTCCGGTGCCAGTCGCTGTGCCCTCTGAGAAAGCGGCTGTGACCGACTCTACTCCTCCATCCAGTGGAGGTAACCCTCAGTTTTAATAGATAATTGTCACTGAAGATTAGGTTGAAATTCATCAAGTTAAAGTGTGTATCTCCTTCTGAACACAAATAAACAATGCTAATAGTGGTTCTCTGTGTAGCTCTATATGTGCATAGTGTAAGTCTAAGTCCAGCCTTTATTCTTGGAACCAAAGCAGATCCCTCCACGGTTACCTGTGATGAACTCATCCAGCACAAGAGCTACATAAAGGTCACCAAGCGGCAGGAGAAGGAGATAAAGGACCTGGAGAAGAAGTTTCAGAAGAAAGAGGAGGACCTGATTCAGAAATACACAGACACCTTCAAGGCCAACAAAAAGAAAATCTCAGTCAAGAAAAAGGAGTAAGGAGCTGTGTTTTTCTACTTCTATTTCAGTTAGTAAATGTTGCTAGATTGAAGGAACAAAATAATTCAAAGCAATCGCACTTGCAAGGACTGTGAATGACTAATCATCGTAGAAGTCATTCCAGTGCACCTGAAAGATTGCCCCCTCTCTCTTTTCTGATTCTATGTGCATATATACTGTATTTTTTTGTTCTAAAATATCCAATTACTTCAGACTGCCTCGGTCCTTGACCAGTGGTGTTGATGCTCTGATGTGTTGTGCAGGGGGGAGGGTGAAACACCAGTGTCTGGTGCAAATTTGCCACAGGCTCAGGAGCAAAAGGAAAACCTCCAGGGGGATCTGAACACTCTATGGGGAGAACAGTGCAACCAGCTGAAGAAAAAGAAAGACCAACATGCCACTGAGGTACCGTCCATGAATTCACTGCATTCAAGTGTAATAATTGCCTTTTGGAAATCTCACAAAAAAGAGAACTCTTGCAACTATTGTTTTCATACCTGCAAGCCGGTATGAATTGTATCATTATGACATTGACATTTGCAATTAGCTTCAGCCTTCCCCAAACAGGGAGATGTTCACACACACACTGCGACTTATTGCACGGCTAAAGAAAGCAACAAGTATTTGTATTTGGAGCAAAAGGTCTCATTTTAAAAAGCAAGTTTAACTTCCAATTCCCACTGTTTTAAAAAATTGTAAGATAACACATCAGACACTTGTGGTAAGATAACACATTAACCGACACTTGTGGCAGGCAATCCTATTCGTTTTTTTGTTCTTTATTTAAAACTAAAGCAATATCATCCTTTTGTTGAAATGCAGAATAATCCAGTATTTATTGTATTTGATGCACCTTAGCCCGCCCCTTGTTCCACTCCTTGGCCATCTTTCATCATGCATTTATCGATCCACCCCTCCACTCCAGCCCTCCCCGCCCCCAGCCAAATCGAGGACTCCTATCCAATGCGTCGGATCAGGGTGCATTCGCAGTTCTCTCCACCTCCTCTCACCATGTGGTCCCAGCTTCACAGGCGAGCCGCCAGGAACATCCACAGGCTCTATTGATTACCCATCAGCCCCGGGTGCTCGGGGGTGCTCTTCGCATAAGTACTGAATCTGCATGAGATTGAGAGGTCAATCAAGTAATTTTCCACAGGTCGTCACCTTACCAGACTAACTGTGTTGCTTAGCAAAAATGCACTTTTCATACAGACTAGTCTGACACAAAGGTTCATTGTTGTTGCTGGTTTATTTGGAGTCATACAGATGAATCAGGGCCAAAATCCTTTGAAGTGTTGTGAAAGTATTAGGTTTCGTTAAACTCCTCTCCTCACCATTCTATTAAAGCATGTCAAAGCCAAACTAAACTATTTTGGTTGCTTTAAAGACAATGCAAAGTTTGCAAGCATCCTGAACTGTCCCATTTCGATTATCATATGCATATGAATATGTTTGCTGCAACTCGATACCATTTGCATCTCTAACTGCTGCTGTTTCTTTCTTGGCTAGATGCTACTAGATGCTGCTTTCTTTACAACAATTGGCAAGCGGCCACATCATTTTGGTTGCTCTCCAAATTTCCGGTCGCGTTGTTAAGTGCTTTTTGCTTTTGCAGCGTCAAAGTGGTTTGGTGAACTTGATTTTTTCTTTTTCTCAATAGCACCAGATTTGGTCACCCTGGGTGATTGTGTCACCTATAGAAACTATAGGTGACTATAGAAAGCTATTCCTAGGGGGTCTCTGAACACAGCTTGCATAACATAAAAAGCCCACCAAAAACCCCACTACCCCAGAGTTTTCGGGGTAGTGATGCAATACAATTCACCAGGTGAACAGCCACTATTGATCGGACCTCAACACAGACAGGATATGGTTATGTAATTGAGTATTTTTTGTTGTTGTTGCATGATTGGGCTTTCTGTCTGTCTGTTTCCTGTGGGACAGATACTGGCGAAACTGCTGGAGATGGCCACAGAGAAACACACCAGTGAATTGAAGACACTTGAAAGGTCTGACGGCACACACCATGCACATGTTTGAGACATGTGCATGTAGACTTTGAGAATGATATCTAAGGAATAAGAACCATGATCATGTTTCTTATTCTCTGCTCACCATCTTGGAACCCAAAGCACTATTTTTCGTTCTCCCATTCAAAATGCTTTTTTTTCATTTTCAAAAGTTCTTGTAAGTACTTTGAGGGTTTTGTGCCCTTTGAGGTGAGATGTTAGTGGTGAGGTAATGCATGTACCTCCTCAGCATGTCGCTCTTGGCGTGTCCTTGGCTGCTTTATGGTAATCACTTAGTCCGCTTGCACTGTGCTTAACCTGCACATCCATCCATGTCTTGGTGTGTGTGTGTGTGTGTGTGTGTGGATGCGTGGCATTGAGGAGTGTATCTGAGGATGTGTGTATTTATAATGATTTTAAGTGTGTGTGTATATGTGTGTGTGTATGCACCTGTGCGCGTGCGTGTGTGCGCATGTGTGTGTGTGTATGTGCATGTATGTGTGTGTGTGTGTGCGTGTGTATGCACATGTGTGTGTGTGTATGTGTGTGTGTGTGTGCACGTGCGCATGTCCCATCCGAAAGAGCAGATGGTCATCTCAGGACAGCCATTAGCGAACAGGTGTTCAAACAGCAGCAGGGAGATGAAGTCACCTGCCTGTCAGCACAGACACTTTAACATAGTGCTTGACCTTCGATAAAGCCACCGTGATGAGATGGAGATGACCAGGCCTTAACTTTAAAACCACACTGCGTTTTCAATGGCCCATTTTTCACGAAATGAGGTTCCATTTTGTAATGTTCTTCCATCTGTGCACTGTTTATCTTCTTCAGTGAAAACAAAGAGTGCAAGAAGAGGTGTCTGTCCAAGCGTTTGTCCGATAAGAAGTGAGTTTTACGACAAGACAACAAAAACGTTCCCATCCAGTTTGAAAGGGTTGACACACACATGATGACCTACTCACAGCATATCCGGTAGTAGTAGTGGTGCTCATGGGAGTTGTGTACAGCATCAGGAACACGTGTTGTGTTGCCAAGGCTCTGATTCATATTTCTGATTATGTTCTCAGGCTGAAGAAGGCTGCGAACATTGAGATGTTGGATGATCCAGCGCAGCCCGACGGAGCTGTAAGTATTCATTGGGATTGATCTCAATTCAAAACGGTTCGTGTGACTTTGAATCCCTTGTGTATCGGAATCACTGGCTTATCTTATGATAGCAAATATACAATGTATTACCTTTGTGTGTAGTCCATGTAACTTGTAGTTGACATGTGCCATGTATTGGCCTACAATACTAAATAGTAATGACTCTATTTCATAAGTAATAACTAACATAATCCTCACAGCTGGACAGCTGAACTGTGCAGATGGCGGGAAAAAAACGACTTAAAATAATCTCCCTCACTGACTCCATGCTCAGATTGTTGTGTTTGACACGGTTACCATGGTTACACTTTTGCGAAGAAAGACTTGATCTGTTTGAGCAAAAATGTGAGTCGACTCCTGATCTGTTGTTCCGTGGGTTCACGTGCACTTTTTAGTGCACATGGATGCCTGGACTCTACTGAGACAACACAGAATGCACATATACACAAAATTATCTAATTTTGGTGTTTGGGTGGTGAGTCAGGAGAGAGCTCTGCTCCTGTTGTGTTAGAGTTGATTCACCACACTGTGGATGACCGGATTGTGAGAGTTGGCCTCAGAAACCTTTTATAGTGAGGACTACTACTCAGCAGTACCACTGCCAACAAAGCACACACACATGCACACATACACACACTGACATACATATGCATCCACAAACACTTCCATACAGACATATATGAACACACACACACACACAAGCGTAGTCACACTTGCACACACACACACACACACACCTTAATGATCCAATGTGTCTAATTGTAATCCCTAATCATGAGTTGCCCATTAAACCCTCAAACTATTCCTCACACAATCCAAACACTTGATTAATTGCCGTAGGCTTAGTATTGAGTAGCGCTGTGCATGAAGAAGTAATTGAGTTGGACAACTGAAAACTGTTGTGACTTAGATGTATAGATCCACTCTCTCAGGTTGCATCCCCTGAGTCCATTTGTCTACAGGCATTCTCTCTCTCTCTCTCTCTCTCTCTCTCTCACGCGCGCACACACGCATGCACACATGCACACACACACACCGTTGCTGACAAAAATATACAGGCATGCACGCACACACACACATAGTGTTCCCCTTACATACACCAGCTTTGTTGACCATTATTGACAATGTGGTTAATGTGGTTGTCGCGTACACATGTTGATACAGGACAACAGCCTGCAGCAGGAGGCTCTGACCAAGAAACAGGTTGCTACCCTGGAGGAGATCAAAGCTCTGGCCAACCAGGTACACATATATTATACTTTACGTTTTGACGCCTCCTTTCTCATGCTCACACACAGACACACTTGTCCAATGCCATCTACTGTATGAGACATATCGTCTTTCACATCTCTCTCAGTTGTGAGAAAATTATCTACGAAAATATGTTTCAGCAGCACTGTACGTTTTCCAGGAATAACTTTGACAAGAAGGTGTTTTGTTTTTCAGCATTAAATTCATGCTTGTTGTGAATGTTATGTCATACTTCAGTGGCGACCAGATGTACGGTTATTGTCATTCATGTTCATTCACGTGACATTTCACTGGGAAGTATATCCAAAGTAGATCTACTTGAACATCCAAAGCGCCGCACAACATATAGCCCCGCACAACAATGTATACGTTTTGTTCATTGCAAAATGAAGTGGATTTCAATATCACCGTGAGGGGGTGAAGTGAATTTAGTATTCTAAGTGCTGCGGTAAAATAAACCGATCAATATGTCAGTATTAATCATTCCAAAAAAGAAAAGAAACAAATACCACATCATAAAAAAGAATGACAGTTCTCTTCTAATGTCGCTTTTCCACTAGCGGCCCGGTACGGCACGCATAGCTATCCGCTAGGTACGCGTTTCCATTACACAACAGACCCGTGAAGAGGGCCGTGAAAGTAGGAGGAGTTACTTAATATTATTATTAAGCGGAGTAGCGTCAAAATGCTGCGGAGACATGCGTTTCCCGATACCGATGTAACCAATGTACACACACACACGTAATGTATTCCCGAATGTAAGGTACATTCGGGAAACAGCTCGGTAGCTTAAGGGAGATTTCACGACACACGTAGCGCTAAAGTACATTCGGGAAACGCAGCCTAGAGCCAGCGGTAAATCAGCCAAGAGCTGCAGATCAGTTCATGGTTCTCCCCAGGATGAGACGGACACACACACACACACACTCCCCGGGATGACGACGGACGTTGACCGGCCAATCAGCTCAGGGGTTGGGCTGCTAGCAGCTGAGATGACCGCTGCTCTCACCCGACCGGCGGCTCATCGCATCCGAAAACGTCGGAGCAAATTGGATAAACTGACCATATATTCTGAATCTACATGGTTACTTTCTCACCTGAAAAAATATTAAAACTTTATAAAGTGACATATTAACAGCCCCTAGAGCGGACATTACAACAGTTTGCAGCCTGCGGTTTCGAAAGCAGCCGAACGCTCTCTCTCTCATGGGATGGCGTATTTGTGACCAATCAGCGTCTACTCATTTGCATAACGGCACGGGTCGGACCCCTTGGTTCCTGGTTGCAAAGGGTAGCTAAAATCGGCACGGGTACTGCGGCCTGGT
>OMKN01044230.1:0-10369 GCA_900302345.1 Melanonus zugmayeri | reverse complement strand
AATTTGTTGATGGTTGCGCTGTATGTGTGTGTTGTGTGCTCTAGTTCTGGAGCCAGAGCTGACAAGGTTGTTGGACAAGCAGGGAGCCAACTTGTTTGATATTGTGAACCCGGAAGTGCTTCCTCAGAAT
The DNA here is from genome assembly GCA_900302345.1 of Melanonus zugmayeri. Classification (NCBI taxonomy): domain Eukaryota; kingdom Metazoa; phylum Chordata; class Actinopteri; order Gadiformes; family Melanonidae; genus Melanonus; species Melanonus zugmayeri. The sequence continues at coordinate 10,239 of OMKN01044230.1, read as the reverse complement.
GTGAGTGGCAAATATACTTTCTTCCAAAAAGTAAATTCCAAATTACTCACAGTGATCTAACTGATCACTGTGAGTAATTTGGAATTTACTTTTTATATATTTGATACTTCAAACATGGATACTTCAAACATGGTATAATAACTCACTTGACAATATTTATACTGGTAAAATATCGATGTTAAATGTCACCTCTTTCCCCACCTTCTCTCTGTGGTAGGGTTTTGTGGTGATCCAGATGGACTTTGGTTTTCCACACCATCTCCTTGTTGAATTCCTCCGGAAAACTCTAGAATAACAATGCTGGAGTTCATGTTAATAACCTAAACAGAATTGTAGGCATGTTTCTTATAGGAGACACATGAACTACATGTAATTGATTTGCAGTGATGGAAATGTGTTCTCATTATTGTTTTTAATGATCATTTACTGTAACTCTATAAAGGGATAAAGCAAAAAATCTTTTTTGTACTAAGCAGGGCTGATTGAATTCCAGTCTACTGTCTTTCTCTCATCTTGAATAAAAATTACTTTTCTTTTTAGCTTTGCTTATTGTTCTTCATCCAATATTACCTCCTCCTTACACATGTTTTGCTGGATTACATACTGAGTAATGCATATAGTTTTCTTGTCAAGATTTTGTTTAGACACCTGCATTCTTACTTGATTATTTTTTTAATAATGTAAAATACTACTGTTCTATCATTCAATTCAGTAATTCAATTCAGACTAATGTCCATTTAGATTTTTGGAGTTGGTGGTTGAAAAAGAGGTCTGGCTTTGTGGTGTTGACATTTGAATGTATTTATTGTGCTTTCAAGGTTACAAGACATGACATTCACATTTCCAAACATGTTTTACAAGTTTTGCAGGAAAATGCTGCGAGCCCCTGTGTCTGTTGACAAATAGTGTGTGTCCAAAAAAATGTGGTGTGGTAGGATGGCATGTGTGACACTGATTCATTTAGTCCATTTATGTTCCAGTGTTATGGGTGTTTTCGTGGAGGCTTTGAAGAGCCAGGTCCGTCCACTTCATCTCTTGTTCTTTCACAGACTCTGTTGATCCGCCATTATCCTGCTCAGCCTCGGGCAGTTCACTCTGTGGCGGAACAAAGACGATCCCAATTATGATTTATGTGAAATTAACAGCAATTAACCTCTGATGCAGGCAGTTAAGGCCCACTTCCTTTACATTACAGTATTATCCTACTACTGCAAGTAGGCCTACCCAATAGTGTTACTTGACAGCATAGTCCGCGCCAGGGTTACCAACATATTAAGTTTGCATTACAAATTATTTAAATAAATAAGTAAGTACCAGAGGGATAGTGACATCTTCGTAAGGAAGTCGGTCTTCTCTCCAAGCATCATCGGTGAGGTCCAGGACCCTTCCATCTCGTTGAAATTCACTATCCATCCCCTACAGTTTGCTACCTTGCAGCTACCTGCAAGTGTCAAAGTTGCCACTGATTTCTATTACAATGTTCCTATATATATGAATTATATGAAGGTTTTTATAAAGTGTCTGTCAGAGAAAGATAGATCAGCTCAAGTTGCACATCATTTCCAAACAAAAAGATCCAGTCGCGGTAAATGTGCGTCATAGGATCCCGCCTTCGTGCGCTAGGAGGGGCATTTCCTGACCAATTGCAGCCAACGTTGTAGGAAGGCTGGGTTTGTAGAACGCTGGTTGCCTAGTAACCAAACCCATAGTAACTAGGGACTGGTTGCTAGTGGCAAAGTTGATGTAAACACCAGCCCAACGCCGCGGTTGGAATCAAGGTAATGTATGTACGTAGCCACCAGCATGTATTTGATTGACATATGTCAGTCAGTCATTAGGAAGACTGATTGACGTGTTTTTCACACGTTTGGTGCTTTACAAATATGAATGTATTCGGCCTAATTCCTATTTTTTTTTCATTTAATAGACACCGCCAGGGATGTCATCTGTGGCAAATCAACAGGGAGACCACCACCAAGCACCGACGTGCGCTAATCCCGGAAACCCTGTTTTTTCGTGCATGATTTCTTCAGCGAACGGCGCGAGCCCCTGGTTCAAGACGAGCTCGAGCGAGTACGGCGCGCTCCCGCCGACGCGCGAGAGCACCCCGTGCAGCTACCACCCTCTGTCCCAGGCCTTCTCCAGACACCTGGGGACATGCGGCATGTACCGGTGCTACTCCTTCAACACAGCTCTCGACAGAAGCCGGGTGCACGATTGCCCTAATTTGCAGCACAATTTATAAACACATGATACAAACAATAAACGGGCATACTTTGTCAGAATGCATTATCTTGTCGTTCGTTGTTAGTTTGAGTTGGAAATACCATGTGAAGATAAAAAGTAAGAGAGCCGAGTTGAAAGCTATACCACAAACCATTGTAAACTCGCACAATGTTAAATAGCCTAAGAAAATCTAAAAAGTCAATCTATATCAGCCTATTACATTTCATCAGCAGATGTCATTGTTTAGGCCTATAGCAATGTGGCCTACTGTATTATATAGGCCTACAAGTCTTTGTGTAATCACAGGAAGTTATGATTCTGCCAAACTGTATTGAACAACATAGCTATCAATAATGGCAACATGGCTGAATGGTTTCATAAGAAACCAATCACTGCTATTCTCTCTTTCTAAATCTCATTCAAATGATGTTTTTAATCTATATTCATAACTCACTTGACATCATTGTGAATTAGAATCAGGGGAACATCAGGAATGATATAGTTTAGGGGAACATAAAGAAGAAATAAGATAGAACTACAAAACATACAAAAATATTTTAATGAGTAGACCTTGTAGAACAATTAGTTTGGTGTATGGATTTCAACGTGTTTCCTTAGCAGTAGAGTCAACGTCTGACTGATGTTTCAAATAATACATTTGGTAATAGACATTGGCAAGGCATCTGAATCTAAGAAATGTATAGAACCATGAATATTGACAATGATATGTAAAGTAGGCCTAAAATTATTAAAGATCAAATAAAATGTAGTGTTATGCAGCTCTATAAACGGTAGGCCTATTGCATTTGAAAAAAAGTGCCGTTATAGTTATCAACACCATAAAGGTCCAAACTGACAAATAAAAGCATATGCTAGTTACAATAAATACATACAAAAAACAATAGGCCTACATACACAGGCCAGCACTTACATTGTATTACACATTTGTAAGGGCTATACATAGACAACAACTAAGATAGCCTATAATTATAATAATAATAATAATAAACATTTTATTTATATAGCGCTTTTCTAAGACTCAAAGACGCTTTACAGGGAGGGGCGGGGACATATAACAAAACAAAAGGATAAAGACGAAACAAGGACACAGGGATAGAGATGGCCGGGGGGCTATGGGAAGGCAGAAGAGAAGAGATGAGTCTTGAGGCGGGACTGGAAGATGGGGAGGGAGGAAGAGTTCCGGATGTCGGGGGGGAGGGAGTTCCAGAGCCTCGGTGCTGCCCTGGAGAAGGCCCTGTGACCAAAGCTCCGGAGGTTAAATTTGGGGGTGAAGAGAAGACCGGCAGAGGTGGATCGGAGGGAACGGGGGGGCTGGTAGGGGGAGAGGAGTTCGGTGAGATAAGGGGGGGCCAATTGGTGGAGAGCTTTGTAGAACCGTAGAACCGTAGAGTAGGACATAATCAAATGTAACTCAATAACAATACCAATAAAGCTTGATTGAATTGGCTGATGAGTAACAAAGACATGTATTTCTACACAAGATGCAGCCTTAAATGCAGAATGTGTTATTGTGCTTCTGAGGTGAGATGCAGGCAGTGTGTCGGTACAAATCTAAATAGCGACTAAAGACACATGAACTGGCACAGCAAAAAAATTGACAGCTAAAAATATCCACCCAAAATACTAGGCTTATGTATGAAATAAATTGACAAAGATGAAAAACTAAATACATTTTCTCTATAATTGTAGTTTATTTGAGTTAGTTTTGTAAACACATAATACAGTTTCAGTTAGTTATTGGTTTATTAAAGCGTTGTTTCGTTAGTTTTCGTTAAAGATAATAACCTTGTCACCGACCAGCCACAGGAGGGACAGCAGGAAACTGTTATTTATGATATTGGGAAGGCGCCCAGTAAGTGTGTCAATAAGTAACCAACACACTTACTGGGAATGAGCTGAGCACATGCAGAGGTACTCACCAATCATGAACTTCTCCCAAGTTCCCAACATGGCCGACAGCTAAAGGGTGTGTCCCTGTCTGTTACACTGTAGTTTACAGGGACCTGGGGGGGCGACAGGTGAAAAAACAGGATGCAGGGTGTGGCTGCTGAACCCCTCCGCAGTAGTAGTAGTAGTAGTGGTCATCGCCGGGGAAAGAAGACAATTGGACATTGGGTTGAGATGGTTCGCCGGTGAAATGCAGAAGATGAAGACAGACTGAGGAGGTAGGATATGGATTCATTGACAACCTACATACGATGAGAAGAACTAAGTAATAGAATCACAATATTATAATATTACAACCTGAAGAACTGACCACACATATAATGTGCACATATAAAACACACCCACTAAATATGGCTTTGGTTTTATCTACTGACAGCCAGCCAGTCAGACAGATAGATACAGACAGATAGATAGACAGATGAAGAGAGGGAGTGAGAGTGAAATTATTTGAGAAGCCACCTCCCCTGTCTTTAACGAGAGGCCTATATTTAGCGCCCACACTCAGACAGGCCACAGCAAATGCAAGTGCTGACATATGAGGCTCAGTTGGGGATTTTGCATGAATTGACCACCCACAAGAAATTAAGGAACTGCAAGTGAAAGAAGACGGCGGCACGGAGTGGACACAGGAAGTTTCTTTGGGCTGTGTTGCAAGTCCAATCATCTGCTTCTGCAAATAAGAATCCTTCAGTTTTCAGAGTGACCTCATAAACCCTGAATGCAAATGGAGGAGCCACGCGTGGATCAGGTGGGAGAAGGGAGACTTCCAGAAAGGTCCGCTGTCATGGAAGTGGTTGAAGTGAGAGCGGTACTGGAAACTGAGGCACTAGTTGGAACTGACGAGAAACTGGACTATCGACCCGTGGGGAGCAACTCTATTTACACTGCCATTCTCAGCAGAAACGAGGCCGTCAAAGATGCCAAGCGGCTAAAGACCTTTCTGGAACTGCGGGACAAATATGTGCACAAGAAGGTGCTGTTTGAAGACCCCCTGTTCCCCGCGGACGACTCCTCTCTTTATTACAGTTGTAAAAGCCCCATGAAGTTTGAGTGGAAGCGTCCAACGGTGAGTGTATTTTTTGTTTATGGGATTGCTTTTTAGAAGCGCTCCACGCATGGTCCGGTCCAATATGTCCTGGCACAGCGGGTCGGGGTTGGGAGGTGTGGGGGGTGAGGAGTGATTTGGGAGCGTAGTGGTAGATGCATATCTCTGGGTTATCACCTTCTAGAATCACAGACAGCTGACTCTTGAGTCAGGTTTGCCAACATCCCATGGTGAGAATGATGGGATATCTGTGGGGAGTTTATGGCAAGCCTGCTCAGACAGCGCACTGCAAGACTACATGTACACATCTAATTTAGCATACGCTTGTTCAACATATGCTGAATGTGTTTAGAATAGTGCATACCATTACAATCAGAAGATTAGCGTTCAATGTAATGTAGTTTGGTTATTCATAGTGCACACTGCATTCATCTTCAATATTTTTGTGTTGTAATTGCAATGCGAAATTGAATTCAATTAAATTCACCGCAAATTAAACTCAACCAGGCTTGATTGGTTTTGTAATAGATACTGTAAAATGTCAAATAAGAGCGCAAAGTAGTAACACATTACAAATACATTTCCTACTTTTATCCTTTAAGCTTCAAGTGTTACTTGGAGTCAGGACAAGGGTCATGTTTACAACCTGCTGGGCTTTCACAAGGAGGAGGTGCTAAAGAGCATGTCTATCTCTACTATCTCTATCTCTACTCACTTACTCATTGTTGGTGAACATCACAACCAGAAAAAGGTTGCATTTGTTTCAATCACTTTTTTTATTGGCCTTTGGATTGTGTCATACTCCATACAACGTTCTTACAAAGGTTATATTAACTACGGGTACATTATTACATTATTATAACTACTATTATTAGTAGTAATTTTTGAAATATATTTTGTATGCCTTTATGGACAGGAGAGTGGAGAGAGACAGGAAAGTGGGTTTAAAGAGAGAGGGAATGACCTGTAGCATTATAATAATAATAATAATTCTACAAAACAAAATCTATCAATATTATATGCACCGCATGCCAACCCCATATACAGACCTGGCACTAAAGACAGCATGTGCTGCATGGCTTTAACTGGACTTGGTCCTTGGTCTGAACTCTGACAGCTATCAGATAGAGCGGTCACCATTCATCGTTGGTCTGCAGGAGTCAGAAGCTCTTGACCTACTGGGACCCAGAACAGCTGTTCTTTACATGTTTAGCTATGGCTCTTCATGGTGCCAACACCCAGCAGGGCAAGTTAGGATCCACGCGGTCAGGTTCTCAGCCCAACACATAGCAAGTAGTGCAAACAAATGTACCGTTTGAATATTTGTATAGCATAAGAAATGTTAGTGTAATCAGTAATAGATCTGAAATAGGATATTGTTGATATGTTTGTGTGTGTTACATACTGGAGAGCTGGAAATGAACCATTATACAGATAATGAAGTAGCTTTTTATAAAGACATACAGTACATTAAAGTAATATGTTGTCATTTGGTCAATGTGTGTGTAAATACAGTATGTTTCAAGGTTAAATATATGTTTTAACCGTTCTCTCATATGAAACATCTAACTAGTACATTTATCTATACTGCAGATTTTAACTCAGATGTCCATACACACTCACAGAAAGAGAAGCTGACCGTAATCAAATTGTACTTGCAGGAAATCTGTGACAATCCTCATTTCATCATAGATGGAGCCAACAGAACAGACATCTGTCAAGGAGAATTAGGTAATATTTGAAATGCTGCAATTTGCATAATTGATGAATGCTGCCTATGAAAGAACTGAATTAATACCATGAGATGTGACAGTATGTTATAGGTCTGTAATACTCATTATTGAAACAAGCTAATTGTGTGCATATGAGGTCATAAAAGCGAAAGCATCTTAGACCAGTGGTTCCCAACCTCGGGGTTGGGATCCCACTCGGGGTCCCCTGATTTGCATACGGGATCATAGCAGATTGCTGACATAAGTGATAGATATTTGATGATCCATTTGAGCAAACCATGGAAGAAGCAGAGGCACAAAAGTTAAAGTTGGGTTCGCAAACATTTTCAGAGCTAGAAATGGAGTCACGGGCCAAACAAGGTTGGGAACCACTGTCTTAGACTGTCGGGTTCTTGCCAACCGAGGTGAGCTCACGCACTGCATGTGGCGTCTCTGTGGCGTCTCTGCGCTGGACAGGTGACTGCTGGCTCCTGGCTGCCATCGCGTGTCTGACTCTGAACGAGAAGCTGCTGTACAGGGTCATCCCTCGGGATCAGAGCTTCACTGAGAACTATGCTGGCATCTTCCACTTCCAGGTACTACTGACCTGATTGTTGTATTGAACCGTATATTGAAAAAATTAGTCTGGGGATCTAGGATGAAGAATAATACAACTTCATCATCAAGTGGATGTCTAATAGCGTTGAGTTGAGGTCATGTCCAAGCATAGAAGATTGAGAAAATATAGGTGATGGCCATGGCGAACTAGCTCTAGCCAGAAGTAATGCAATGAGGCGGCTTTATCACAAGGTGTGCAAGCAGGGGTTTCTTCCAGTTCCCTTAGTTCACCAAGCTAATGGCCACATCACAATGAGAACTCACAGTGCAATGCATTTGAATTATTTAACTACTGTATCATCATGTCTTAGGAGCATTCACCTCTAGTCAATCATCATTTAGCTGGCATTTTTTGAATCTACGTGCGTTTGTGGCCAGTTCTGGCGCTACGGGGAATGGATCGACGTGGTTGTGGATGACCGTCTCCCCGCGTCCAACGGCAAGTTGGTGTTTACCAAATCCTTCCGCAAGAACGAGTACTGGAGCGCCCTCTTGGAAAAAGCGTATGCCAAGTAAGTCTGACGTAACATCAGAGAGTCTATAAATATCTCAAGCTAAGTGGACATCAACAAATTAGGCCATGTCCAAGGGTCTCAGGTGGAAACCTATCCGACTCGGATAGGTTTCTCCTCTGGGCCAGACACGTCTGAAATCCCGTCCGGATTGTGTTGAATGTCGGCTTCTTCCTCAGGTTGCATGGCTCCTACGAGGCTCTGAAAGGAGGCAACACGCTGGAAGCCATGGAGGACTTCACGGGGGGCGTAACCGAGTACTTTGACCTGTTGGACGCCCCCAAGGAGCTCTACAGCATTATGAGGAAGGCACTCGAGAGAGGCTCGCTGATGGGCTGCTCCATAGACGTGGGTGTAGAGTTACTACGGTTATTATGGTCATGTACAGTAAAACCGTCCCTATAGGAATCAAACAACAAACAAATGAAAAGCCAAGCAACAAAATATTAACAATGACACACCGACTGCAATTTTCCTTTGAATATGAATAGTACTTGCTATAATTTACGCATGAAAGGATACATACATTATCTTTGCAAAAAAAATTAACATTTGATTGGTCTACACAGAGTCAGCATCAGCAACCAACCAGAGGGATTAGCCCTGAGGGGGATATTCTTCCAATAAGTCATCTCAATTATTGTCCCTGACCTTGTGTTTTTTTGTCCAGACGCTTATACGAGGCCAGATGGAAAGTCGCACTGATCAAGGCCTAGTGAGAGGGCATGCCTACTCTGTTATAGGTCTGGCGGAGGTACGGTAGAGAAGCTTTTTACCTGTAATTATTGTGCAAAAATCCATGTTTTTTTATGTGGAAATGTGTTCAATGCTAATTGCAGGATGGATGTTTTTTTTTAGTGTGACGAAAAAGCGACGGACTCCCAGATTCGTCTGATTCGTCTGCGCAATCCCTGGGGTTGGGTGCTCTGGAAGGGGCCGTGGTGTCCAAAGTAAGAGCACTCTGATAAGTAATACTTCCGATCAAATAGTTTCAACTTTAGAGGTTAGACTTGGGTTCGCCTGTGTGGTTTGAAGTTTGCATGCTCTTATGGGTTTCCTCGCACATGGCCGCATGGTTATTAAAACACTAATATTTAAAAGACCAATGCTTGCTTCAGCAGCTCCAAGATTGTAGTTAATTCATCACATTGATCCTCGAGTCCGTTCAGGTCTTATAGCATTTCTATGATTGATTGATTCATTTGTACTCTGTCCTCAGTTCAAAAGAATGGTCCACCATATCCACTGCTGACAGAGACAATTTACAAAAGCAGACCGTACAAGAAAGTGAGTTCTGGTGAGTTAAAAACCTGTTGTCAATGCCGTTCCCCTCTCTTTGTCATTACAAATCTTATACTTTAATCTACATTTTCTTGCTTCTTCTTTCTCTTCGTAGGATGTCCTTTGACGATTTCAAGAAGTGCTACACCAAGCTGGAGATGTGTAACCTGACCCCGGACACGCTGCAGGGCGACGAGAGAAACAGCTGGACCGTGGCCGTGAACGAGGGCCGCTGGGTAAGAGGCAGCTCCGCAGGGGGCTGCAGGAACTTCCCAGGTACGAATGACCTCCTCATCTTGATGTCACCTGACAGATGAAGACCCATTTGCTTATCTACTGTCTGTCTACCGTCTGTCTGCGTCTCATCAGCACTTTTTCATCCGTGATGTGTATATGTTTATTACTGAAAGTGTTTATACGTCATTTAATGTAGTGGAATCTTACTTGGTGTTAAAGGAGAACCCCAAACCACCAACACCATTTGTAGATTGGTTTGCATTAGATTAGACTCCTTCTCTAGGTTACACAGGTGTCGCTCATAACAATAATTATGGGTCTGTTACTGTTATGTACCAGGGCATGGGTAGCAGACTAAACTAGTGGAGATAAGTCTACTACCCGGGTAGCAGACTAAACTAGTGAAGATAAGTCTACTACCCGGGTAGCAGACTAAACTAGTGAAGATAAGTCTCCTACCCGGGTAGCAGACTAAACTAGTGAAGATAAGTCTCCTACCCCTTTAAAGCATATTGTACTCATTAGTGACATTTTTCTTTTTACTGTGCACAAGTTAAGGAGACGAACATGAAGCATGGTGCCGAGTAATCGGAAAAAACCCATAAACTCCCCCACGCCTCTTCTTCTTCTCTTTACAGAT
>OMKN01044224.1:0-11627 GCA_900302345.1 Melanonus zugmayeri | reverse complement strand
TCAAAATCCCCTCAGAACCCCCCCCTCACCCACATTGAAACCTGCATCTCCACAATACAATCCTGGCTGACCCACAATTTCCTCAAACTTAATAGTGATAAAACTGAACTCCTTCTCATCGGCACCAAATCCACATTATAAAAAACTGGACCCATATCACTCACCATTGATGATTGCACCATCACTCCCTCCCCCCTAGCACACAACCTTGGTTTCATCCTTGACCCCACCCTCTCCTTTATCCCCCATGTCAGCTCTGTCATTAAGACCTCATACTTCCACCTCCGCAACTTCGCCAAAATCAGACACTGCCTCTCCCCCTCTGCCGCCGAATCCCTTATCCATGCCTTCATCTCCTCCCGCCTTGACTATTGTAACTCCCTCCTCATTGGCATCACCTCCCACTCCCTCCACAGACTTCAAATGGTCCAAAACTCCGCTGCCCGTCTACTCACCCACACCCGGTCCCGTGACCATATCACCCCTGTACTCCTCTCTCTCCACTGGCTTCCCATCAAAGAGCGCATTAATTTCAAAATTCTCCTCCTCACTTTCAAAGCCCTCCATAACCTGGCCCCCCCTTACCTGACTGACCTCCTCCTGCCCCACCGCCCCACCCGAACCCTCCGCTCCTCCTCCACCACCACCCTCTCCGTACCACCCTCCAACCTCCAAACCTTCGGCGTTAGAGCCTTTTCCAGGACTGCACCCCGACTCTGGAACTCACTCCCACATCCCGTCAGAAATTCACCCACGCTCCCCATTTTCAAATCCCGATTGAAAACATTTATTTTCTCCCAAGCCTACAACCTCCCCTACCCCTGATGATCCCCCATTTTATATCTATAATTCCTTTGTTTCATGTTGTTGTTTTTTTTGGTCTTTTTGTCTTTTCTGTGTCCACCAATTTTCCTATTGTATCTGCATCCCATCTGTTATTGTACTGTATCTGTTATTGTTATTGTATTGTATTGCATCTCACCTGCTTGTCTCCATATTCTCACCCCTGTATTGTACTTGTTATTCTCTTTGTTACTGTAATTGCGACTTTGGGTCATTAAAAAGCGCTTTATAAATAAAATGAATAATAATAATAATTATTATTATATGGTTTGTATGCTGCGCGTGTCCTCCGTTCCACTAGGGGGCGGGGCCCAAATCTAACGTCGTCCCCCGACCTGTGTGCACGTGACATTGAACCAAGAGCTGCACGCGCACTGCTGCACATCTCCACGTCGCTAGCGTGTACTAATTACAATTAACCCGTTAAATCGCTCTTATTTATTTGGGACCACTTTGATGTTTACACACATTGATATGTGTTACCCAGGCAACGGGATAACGTTAGCATAGCCTAGCAGTGTTCCTTTACGAGAAGTAGACACACACACACACAAGGACAACTTGCTCGCCTATCACCTTTAAGCAGAATGCGTCTGACAGCTTTTCTGTCGATGGCAGCCAGGGTTGTTTTGCCCAAGGACTATCGCTATGGGATGAGCAGGCCCTGGACAGAAGCAGCAAAGAGGCGCAATCCACCGGGCAAGAAGAGGAGAAAGGTGTTCGTTGAACCACTAGCCTCTCAAGACTGGGCTGTTTTCAAAGGGGACACTGTGAGTAAAAGCGGTCGAACTACTTGCATTGCACTTCATACGTCTATTAAGGTGATAATGCATACGTGTCCTTTACTCTCTGTTTACTGTGCTACCTCTGGTTTAGGTGGAGATTCTAGCTGGCAAAGACCAAGGGAAGCAAGGAAAGGTGGTCCAAGTCATCCGAAAAAGAAACTGGGTTGTTCTGGATGGCCTTAACACAGTAGGAACAACACAGTTACCCCTACGAGACTGTTTGTGTAATATTGTGATGCTTGCAGTATAATACAGCTACGTGTATAAGCTCTACTTGAGATGGGAAGATAAACAGAAATAGTTGTGCATCATCAATATTCTTGGTAATAACATAGCAGTACCTTCTTCACCATAGTCCCATATGTACTATTTAAATCCATTAGATGGAGCCAGATGGCATTCTCCAAGCATGGGCTGAGCTTTGTAAACTCAGCTGTGTGCCCAAACTGCCTCAACTCCTGTACCTCTGCCATTTCTTGTCTCAGCATTTTAGGTACATTGGCAAATCATGGGACTACCGCGGCTCGTACATTGCCAGTGAGGCTCCGCTGTTGGTTCAAAACGTTGCCCTGATCGACCCCACAGACAGGTAAGCCTTGCAGTAATGGGGAGATATAGTGACGATTCTAGTGACGCCGATACCACTAGAAATCAAATGGAGTGAGTGTAGGGTGGCTCCCATCATGTTGATGTCTCCCACATAAGTCATCAACATGACTTATGTGGGAGTTATGTTGATGGCCATTGTTTATCTAACCTGGAGTCGTTTTGATGACGTTATCGCTCTTTTTAGGAAGCCCACGACGACTGAATGGAAGTTTACAGAGGAAGGAGAAAGGGTGCGGGTTTCCACCAGAACGGGTCGAATCATCCCCAAGCCAATTGCTGAGCGCTGCGACGGCATCGTGCCGCAGCAGTGGAAAGGTGTGGACCAGTGGCCTTTATTACTTTTGGCTTGATTGAAATTGATTTTGTGATGATGGGCCCTAGTACTACAATAAATGACATAATGCCTTAACATTTCACTTCTTATTATTACTTCATTATTATTACTTAAAAAATGTTTTTTGTCATGTCGACAGCTGTAAGTGTTCATTGCCTAGAGCTGCACAAAATGCAGACCACCCATTTTGCATTTTGTGCTTACTCAGACATTGCATAATTTCCTTGTTGGCATTATTGAGAACCAGTTTTTTTCATGCCTTCGCAGACGGGCCTAAAGACACCAGTCCGGACGACAGTCTAGAGAAGACCTACGTGCCCTCGTTGAAAACCCTGGAGGAGGAGGTGATGGAGAAGCTGGGTATCCAGGAGCACAGACGGCCCCGGACATCCTACTGGTACTGAGGTGGAGGAACCTAAGAGGGATCCTCACTCAAGCTCACTACATTTTCCCCACGGCACGTGAAGATGCATAGTTATTTCTAGAACCACTGAAATGGCATATTTGGAAAGAGACCTAACCCTAATGACATTGGTTATGTGGAATTGGTTATGCCAAAACACAAGATGGAGGAAATGAATACTTCAACAGAGTTGTTATTATACCCTGCATCACAGATGCTTTCACCTACCTTGAATGTTTTGGTGGTAAGAGAGCTGGTATTATGTCTTTTTTTTTTCTCTGTTAAAGAATAAATCTAACACCTAAACTAATTGTCTAAAGGTTTGGAATTTATTTAGGAGTGTACATCATTAAGTGCAATACAATCAAAACATACATAGCGCAGAAAGTAATACTTTATACATCTTGCTAAGATTGAGAAAAGGAACATTAAGATGGTGGAGCAAATGCATTTAAATTTAAATGTATCAAGTTTGATAAATAATGAAAGCATGCATTGTTTAAAAAAAATAAATGTATTACTTTCATCAATACACACCATCTTTGACTACGTTGACTAAATGTCAAAGCACTTCTGTTCTGCTAACTTCTGTAAGTAGTTGCAGCGGTGCTATGATTGGTTCAACAGTTGCAACATGCATAGTCATGGCATAAGTTGGGTTCTGTCATCCATCGCGGGCCCATCTAACCGCTATAAAGCCGACATGATGTATGAGGTAGCAAGTAGCTAACTTGTATTACTGCCCTGAGATGTGTAATTAATGCTGTGGAAAGGTAGTATTCTCCAGGAGCTGCTCAGGCATGGTGCCCACCACAACTTTCTTCCTGATTCTTTTTCTCAAAAGTTGGTAGACAGATTTCTTTCTCCAAGTAATACCAGGTAATGGAGGAACTCCAATAGGAAATACCTTGTGGACAAGGTTTCACGAATGAGCAGTTTCAGCAGAAACCTCATATTATCCTTGTTTGACATTGGAAAGTATGACTCACAATGCTCTCCTCTAGAAAAAGAGGACTGACCAATGAATTACAAATCATGACACAGGAAAAACAAAATACACAAAGTTTATAAAGGAAAAACTTAATTTAACTTAGGTGGATCTTAATTCATGGCTGTTTTTTCACTTTTAGTCAGCCTTGCTTTTGTTAGACATTTAAGATACACCCATAGTCCTTAGTCACTGATCCCAGAGCTGCTGCGTAAGGGAACTGTAACGCTCTGAGACATGGACATCTTTCACCATCCAGACACTCTAATCTGTGTTGGGATTTGATCCAGGCCCTTCTCTTGATTGCTCAATGCTCAATGTTCCTCACTTGAAAGGATACATTTGTATACATATAGTTTGTTTATGGAGGAGACATTACATTGTGGGTAGGTCGTTGAAGCATTGTGAATTTGGCCACAGCTGGTTGGCCTCGAGGTATAGACAATATTGCCATATTTAAATCACATTAGTGGGATATAAACCCAAACCATAGTACCATAAATACTGCTTCATACCGGAATGAAACAATATATTACTGAAATCCTGAGGTTTTTCTAAGATAAGATTTGTTCTGTAATTATGTACTATTATTATTATTACTTCAACTATTACTTGCAATTTTGCATTAAAGAAATAAATAAACAAACAATTAAGCTTAGTTCCATTCCCAGGACTGCTGCTACTCCTGGCGGTAACTTCTTGGTGTGTTTTTCTTTCTGGTTAGTCAACGTGGTCTTTATGCAGACCTGTTGCCCAAAATCAATGTCTAGCTATAATCCTACGGTTAAACTCTTACTGTTTTATGGTTGTTTGCTGTAATTCTGAGGCATGAGGGATCTTCGGTTGGGATATCCAATTAACTGCAATAGTGGTGCAATTTCCCGTAATAGGCGATCCTTCCCCCACACTTATTACTGTGGTTTGTCAGAATACTTAACTTAACCCCTTCCAGTCATATGGGGTGACTGTTGACTTCTGGTCCTGGGGCTGTAAAACATTTTACAACAGATTATCTATATGATTCTGTCAATTGCATTCTGGATTGAAACTACTGGACACATACAGATCTTATACAGTAATATATAAGATCTGTGTATATATATACAGTACATATAAACTACAGTAATACCCAACATCAGAACTAATTAGATGAAATGCTAACTAAATATAATATACACACGACCTGGAACAGTTTTCATAGGCAACAAATCCTATATTTATTTAAAAACTTTTAATGAGATGCTTATGTCAGCTTTCAACATCCCATAATGCTCCCATCCATCCATGTCATAGCCTGGGATTATGAGCTTTCTGCTCAGTCGCTGAGAGCAACTTCAGCTCTATGTGTATGTCTGTGTGCTGGAGATAGAGAGAATACCGCCCCCTCTTCCTCTCACCTATTAATACACACAGGGTCTAAATTTAGTGCGTGCCAGCAGGTCTACAGCTGCAGAAGCAACTATAGCTTTACTAGAGCTCTGAAAAGTGATGCACCACGGATATTATACATTGCGTCACATTGTCGTTGTCTGGCCACGTGTTGTCCCCTACATTTTAGTCAGTGGCAGCATGGCCTCACGTGTAGAGAACGGTAACGCGGTTGGTTTGGGCGATGGAGCCAGGAGAAGTGGATGATGATGATGATGATGATGATGATGGTGAACACGGCTTCTTTTCCCAGCCCTATAGGCTTCCTCCCACAATGCCGCTGCCGCTTGCATCCCTGGAGGGGGAAAAAAGAGCGAGTCAGCGGAAACCAGGCTTTTGAGGTTTCTCCTTTTAAAGGAGGAGAGAACGATTAGGGTGCTTTTTTTTTTTTGTTGGTGTGCGCGCGCGCTCCGCACCGCTGCACGATGTCAGGAGGACTCAACTAATGGGATGAAGGCAAGGGGGTGCTGGTGTTTTAAGACCTTGATTGTGGGCGTTTCTTTGCAGTAATGAGGTAATATAAAAAGTATAACATTATTAAAAGATGCAAAATAGGTGAATAATCCATCCTTTGTCCATTGTCTTTCAGTGTCGTTTTTCTTTGGTGAGTCAATGCGTTGCTGATAACCCAGTTGAGTAAAACCACACGTGTGAGTCAAACAAGCAAAGACATGACTTTATAGGCGAAGTGGGCACAGCTCTTGGTTTTACAAGTGATGATTCAACTACACCTACAATCCATTAAGAACACCGCTGGTTTAGAAGTAACTACTTCTGAAATGGTTGCAGAAAGCTCCAGATTATACTAATTGATGTTACCAACCATCTATTGAAATGTTTGTCCTGTCAAACTATTTTGTTTTTTCATATCCTGTACTGGTCAAAGAAGTTAGAGCTGTTTAATATGGACGTAGGAACATGCTCCCATAGAAATGCATTGGACAGGGCATTAGGAAGAGGAGAGGTAGTAGAGGACTCAGTTTTGCTGACTAAGCAAAAATCCAGAACATCACAGCAGCCACCCAGAACATCCTAGCAACTACCCACAACACCATAGCGCCATAGCAACCACCCAGGTCGCATAGCAACCACGTAGAACACCCTAGCAACCACTCAGACAACTTTAGCAACCATCTCTAGAAACACGCTAGCAACCACACGGTTCCCATAGCAAGTACCTAGCAACCACTCAAAACCCCCTAGACCCCTTATCCCAGACAACCCAGATCCCAACCACCAGGCAAGGGCCTAGCAAGACCCTAACAACCATCCAGAACACCCTAGTAACCAATTAGCAAGCACTTAGCAACATGCTAGCAACCACCCCCAGAACATCCTTGCCTAGCAACCATGAACCACTCCCTATTGGTATAAAACTAAGAAAAATAATTAAAGAACGCATTTAGTACAACAAGGAGACAGTTTCCGACTCCCGAACCACTGAATGACCTCATCTCAGGAGCAGTATGACAATGGACTCTAATTATTGTCGGAAACCATATCCTAACTTTAGCCTGCCTCTGAGATCTGAAGCATGGCTTTGTGTGTTATGTTTGATCTCATTTAGACTTTCTCTGGGTGCATTGTTATGTGTACAGGATACACGTCATTTTAAATGAATGGGGAGACGGTGATGTATTTATTTATTGGACAATATAGAACCTATATTCATAATGAATGGTTCCTGCTCCTCTAAAATAACAAGGTTCACGTTTAATCTCGAATGTGGCACAATCATGATCAGATTTGTATCAAAATGTGTTTTACAGATGAGGTCAAATAGTAGGCTATATACCCTGAGGCCGTGTAAGCCTGGCATAAATAAGCTTTTTATTTATTTATTATTTAATATTTTTTTTATTATTGAAGGGAGACTGCTTCCATTCAGAAGTCTTTTGTCACATTGTTTGATTCTGGTCCTTATTGGTAAAATCTCTCCATTTAATTGTACCAGAGACAGTCTGTGATTGTACCTTGCTGCCTATATAGGGCAAAGACATCCAACGTCTGATTTGAATCCCAAGAGGACCCACAGTTGGTGTGTGTAGGCCAACCTGTGACTAATATATTCCACCTTTCTCACCTTTCCTAAAGGAGTCCCTTGGCTCACTAAATAGTGTTTTAGTGTCAGATTTCGTAGGATAAATCAATCATAGTGATGCTGCCAAGAAGGTAGTAGAAGGCTATAGCGCTCAGCCATTCACTGGCTGATAGGCGAGCACTAGGCCTATGGTGTCTTATTATATTTTCTGCTTCTTTCCCTCAGATTATTTGCTAGGATGCTTATTCCTCGATGTATAATTACTGTTAGGTGGGCTAATAGCATCGGCATATCTAACAAAAAAAGTAATTTCATGTTCAGGGCAAAACTCCCAGAAAACGTCTGATGTGATTTGAAGGACGGGACGAGTAGACAACACCGTGTTCATGAAACAAAAGAAAAGACAAGACAACAATAAAAACTACTTCTAACTTTAATTCAGTAGCCTACAATGACCATAGGCTGCTTGTATACAAACGTTATCATTATTAATATATCCAAAAGTCGATGTAATAATAACCTACATAGCCATTGCTGCTCTTCCCCTAGAGCGCGAGGCTGAGCGCGTGGACCTGCGGCGGGAGAGTCCGCGCGCACATTATATTCGCGCCACTGCATTGACTCAAACTCTCCGTGGCGCTTCGGTTTATTCCGAGACGCACTGTGCGTGTTTCTCGTTGTAACTGCAGCAAAACGTTATTGGCCCCCGTCATCACTTAATAGCCCGTGACATTTAGTTATATTCTGGATGTCACCACTCCTCCCCCGCCCTTCTTTTGACTAAAGCGTGCGCTATCTCCCTTCTGATTGTTTGGGGGTCCTACTAAAGTGGGCAGTTCGGTTTTTCATATTTGGCTGAGCTCTCTCTCTCTCGTTCTCTCTCTCTCTCTTTCCCCGCGTCCGTCGGAGTCGGTCGGACGCTCGAGTCCCCGTACCTGCGCAGAGCCTCCCGGTCGCCGACGTCGCAGTGCACTGAAGTCTACGCACTGCGCCAAGTTCACTGGAAACGGCCACCGGACAGAAAGAAACAGCACCAAAGATTGATTTCATCAGCTGAAATGCTTTTAAGGGGAATCCGGTAGGCTGACGCTTTCTTAAATCGATCACCCGCGGTGGACAGTCTACTTTTAATTATTTCCAATAGTGTAACGTAGTATTAGTATATCTACTTCAAAGCCTACTTTAGGCTATTAAAAAAGTAATGACAAATCATTAACAGCCTAATGAATGAATGCACGAATTGCCTTGATTTGGCAAATTAGACATAGTGATGTATCATTTTAAAATGTAGGCTATAAGTTAACCTAATTATAGTGGATAATGGAGCAAAATGTATTAGCCTACCTGTGTAACCTACCTGAGTGCTCTTCTTCAACCTGTCAATCAGCCAGATCCAATGCACTGATTTCCTCTAGGTCTGGTGCCGGATGACTTCAAGCGACATGATCATTTAGTGAGGTGTAGAAAATGGACTTGTACATATCCATTGCGAATATAAGAATTCAAAAACTCATATACTACTTCATCCAGTAACATGGTGCAAATACAATAACCATAAAATATGCTTCATTATACTTTGCTATGACTATTTGTATTGTGTTTAATTGTATTATGTGTCTTCCTGCCCTCTCTTTAAACAAAGGAGTGTTGTGTGAGAGTGCCACAGACAAGTCTGTGTTTCAGTAGCCCATGGGTTAACCTTAGGACCCAGTGCAGGGCATCACTAATGGACAGGTAGAGTGTGAGAGGATCAGGAGACTGGAGGACATCTCTTATGTTAGGGGGAATGCTGAATGTGTCCTGGTTTTAATCTGCCACCGTTCTGTGATCTGAGAGGCTGAAGGAAGGCACAATGAAGATATAGTGCACGATACATAACTAAAACGTTACAGACTATTTTTAAATAGCACATGATGATGGTGATGTATAAGCTTGAACTAGGGATGCGGTGATACATTCAGATATAGTTGAAAGATGTCACTTGATTTCAGAGGTTTTTTCACATAGATGATGTGAAAGGAGAAAATGGTTTATAGTGACCCCCGCAAATGTGATGATGCTGCAATCTAAGTTAATGGAGTAGTTAATTAAGGACGCACCAATAAGAGTTTGTTCAGGCATCACTACAAATCTGAATGTGATGAGTCGTCACTTTTCTCAACAGGACAGGAATCTATGAGTTGGGAAATAGTGAGCCAACCCAGAACAATAGCCATACAATGATGGTCCAATGATTATATTTGATATGTTATACCACTTTTAGTTTGGTATTGGACTACTATTACTATTGTCCGATTTCAATAATGTTAGTCACATTACAATGTGAGAGACGACAGATTCATTGGAGGACAGAAGATTCAAAATCTTGTTTTTGAGACAGAGAGAGTGGAGCTCTTCCTTAGAAAAAAAGGACGACACACACAGTAGCTGTCCTGGAAAATGAGAAATGTGCCGACAGTAGCACAGGGAGTTCGAGCTAAACAGTCCACTGAGCCAGGTTCAGCATTGAAATAGTGTCACACATAAACCTGACCTAGCTAAACTGGGATCAGGAGTAATTTCCCGGGTCACTGCTTACTGAAGTAGTTAGCAAAATTGACCTTGATGCATACAATCGCAGCGCCCACCCAGCAAGTTGTGGTACCGCGCACAACATAGCATTTCATTCTCTGTTTACCTAACACGCACAAATGGTTTTTGTTGTTTCTGTTTTAGTCCGAACAATTAGACTCGATATTTTTAAGTTGTAACTTTGTCCTCGATTTTTCAAATACAAATATGTTTGTCATTCCTTGTTTGTGTAGCTGTACCAGTATGTCACCTAACTCCCTTAACTCCCATGATTTATGGTCGTGTTTGTGTATTTGTGTATATTTTGCACTGATGGCAGAGTTCGCTCGCTTGTCTTCACTCTTTTTCATAATTAAAAGCAGAGCAAAGCCGAGGCCATGATAAAATGATTATCTAAAAGAAGAAGATGGCAAAAACTGACGGGTGCCAAGCCTTGATCTGTCATCAGTCCGACTGCTGTTGGATCAACACAAACTGTGGTTTTGAACCATGCTTTCAAGACAATTATACCATTTGAAACATTTCTAGTGACAGTATCTTAATGTGACCGTTCCTATAGCCTACCAGGCCTTCTCTTAGACCCTTTTCTTAGTGGTTTTCAACTTCTCTTTTCATCCTTGAAAAGAGAGAGGAAGAAATGTCGAAGAGAAAAGGCAAAAAAAAAAAAAAAGCAAGCGTGCCAGTGCCATGTCCTTTAATTTTCCCTGAGGGATTTTTTTGTAAGCAAGTTTCTCTGGGGTGAATGGCCAGCGTGCAGCTGTCCTACTTGCCCACTGCCCATCTTTTGTGAGCCGTTTTCCAGTCAAGAATACTAATAGTCATGCTCAAAATGTGGAGTTGACCCAGCTGGCTCTGAAACAGATCACATTTATTCAACCTCCAAACAACACCATTTCAGATGACCATGAAGTGCTGCATTTGTGCTAGTTTCCTCCCCCCCGCCTTTTATCAGCCATGCAGTGGTCATCCAGTTGGAGTTCTGTTCAATGATTCTGTTTATTATCCGACTCCTTTAGGTAACCTCGTTTTTTTAACACTGAGATTTGTGTCAATGACAGCTCTCTCACTCATTCACGCACGCACGCACGCACGCACACACACACACACACACACACGTTTACAGCACCTCCTCTGTGCATCATTCTCTGCCTCAAGGCTTCTTTCACTATGAAGTGAAAGATTCATGTGTTAGATTCAGGATTTAGACCACTGGTTGTCTTCTTTTGTTACCAGCAGCAAGTCAAAGGGCTAGCTGTGTGAAAGAAAACAAAAACTGTCATTTATTCTAATACCACCCTTTGCTAACATCTCCACTTAGTAGCTGAAACAAATTCAACAGGAAAACGGATAGTGGAACATAGCTCTGACTCGGTTAACCCATTTCATGGAAATAAAAGGCCGCCAAAAAGGCACGGTTGCAGCGGGCCGGCCCAGCGGCCACACCGTTCCCCACAAACAAAACACCGACATGGTGCGATCACCACCTCATTACAAGCAACATCATAATCCCTCCCTGCAATCGCTGCACTTAAAGAAAAACCTTCAAACAGAGCAGCATCTTCTTCCAAGACAAGGCTGTTTGTAGCTGGTGAGTTGCTCCCAATGGCGTGTGTGGGCCCTGCTGC
>OMKN01044219.1:0-10245 GCA_900302345.1 Melanonus zugmayeri | reverse complement strand
AGACTAACATGTAGTTCCTCTAAAGGCCTATAGATGGTTCACAGTAGAGACTAACATGTAGTTCCTCTAAAGGCCTATAGATGGTTCACAGTAGAGACTAACATGTAGTTCCTCTAAAGGCCTATAGATGGTTCACAGTAGAGACTAACATGTAGTTCCTCTAAAGGCCTATAGATGGTTCACAGTAGAGACTAACATGTAGTTCCTCTAAAGGCCTATAGGTGGTTCACAGTAGAGACTTTCGTCCTTCTCTGCAGAGGTTTGCGTCAAGTAATCGCTGATTGGTTGAGTGGGAACAGGCGTAGTGTTTTGTTTTGTTTTTGACAGCCAGACACAAGAATAAAAATGAATGCAGGCCACAGTGGCTCAGGAGGTAGAGCGGTTGTCTGGCAACCGGAAGGTTGCTGGTTCGATCCCCGGCTCCTCCTAGCCAAGTGTCGAGGTGTCCCTGAGCAAGACACCCTAACCCTAACTGCTCCCGATGAGCTGGCTGTTGCCTTGCATGGCTGACACCGCCGTTGGTGTATGAATGTGTGTATGAATGTATGAATGTGTGAATGAATGGGTGAATGTTAGGCACTAATTGTAAAAGCGCTTTGAGTGGCCACTGGTCGGAAAAGTGCTCTATAAATGCAGTACCATTTACCAATGCTCCCAGCGAAATCAAAACACCGTATTTTCAGTTACACCAACCGTTTTCCAGCAGTCCATTTGAACGTTTGTGCAATTTCTTTTCACATGGATATATTGCTTTTTCCACATATTTTCAATGGAGCAGACTCAGTCTCGCAATTCCATTTCCGGATTTGCTCGCCAGTTCATGTACATCATGCACATTAACGTGACGTGGAAGTATAAATGCAGGCAGCTCTGCAAAGATCTGCGTCGTGTCTCTGAGTCGCGACATGGATCTTCACAAACATGCTGTATGCAGAACTGTGAATTTAGCTTTACCCCTACCTGCTAACCCCTACCTGCTCCTTAATGATCTGTCTCCACTGACTAACCCCGACCTGCTCCTTAATGACATATCTGAATTCACTGTAAGTCGCTTTGAATGAAAGCGTCTGCTAACTGACTAAAATAGTAGTAAATAGTAGCCTACATATAAAGACAGACAGGGGCTTTAGAGACTGTAGAAATGTTTGTTTGTTTGTTTCTTGTTGGAGTTTGAGAAGTAGGTTAGCCAAAGGTTAGGGCAGTGGTTCCCAAACTTTTTTTGCCAAGCCCCCCCCCCATTTGGTAAAAATAAGTGTATGTGTGTGTGTGTGTGTGGAGCTCTTTGTGTTATTTTTATGAGGACATATGTAGTTATTTAGCAGGTATGCTACTGAGCCGGTTCTCCTCCTCGCAACCTTGCACGCGCCTTACCGCTCTAAAGGATCATCATCATCATCGTCGTCATCATGAAGATGGGCTGCCAGTCTCAGTGTTACAACACACTGACATTTAAAAGAGACAGATTAGTGATTAAGCCTGTGGTCCAGTCAGAAACCAACAGCTGGTTTAAGATGGTTCAATTTTCGCTACTATTGCTACGACACTTTTATCGAAAAAGCGACTTACAGTGAAATTGTTTAGAATAGTATTTTGTCATTAAGAAGCATGTAGGGGTTAGGGCATGTTGCTCAAGGATGCCTACAGGTAGACTTTGGGGTTTGAACCCACTACACTATATATATTGGTGTGTGTGTGTGTGTCCAGGAGAGTGTATTTGAGGACCTGGCAGCCAAGCAGCGTGTGTTCCAGACAGTGGAGCCCCTGGTGGGGTCAGAGGTCATCCTGAGCAGCTCCACTTCCTGCCTGTTGCCTAGCAACGTCTTCTCAGCAGTCCAGATGCCCAACCGCTGCATCGTATCACATCCGGTCAGTACCTGCCCAGGGTCACACCTAGAGACCAGGGTGGTTGAGGAGGCGGTGGTGCCGTAGGAGTTGAGGAGGAGCAGGAGGAGCAGGAGGAGGAGGTGCAGTGGGAGGTATAGGATGAGTAGGTAGTGTAGCAGGAGGAGGAGATAGGGCTTTCACAGAATAGTCGACTAGTCAACTATAAAAACCACTAGTCGACACTGCATCATTGTAGACCAGTGATTCTCAACTGGTGGGTCACAAGGGAATTTTGCATATGTTGTAAAACATATGCCAAACTTTAGAAAAATTGGCTTCTTTAGAAAGAAGTCCATGAATTAACTAATGTTTCATTTTTCAATGGCTTGCTATTTCATTCAGTTAAGCCCCAATTTTTGCAGCTTTTTGTTCACTCAATGTTTTTAACAGTACATGAAGGCATTGTTGATTACTGCAATATTGGTAAATACATGTTTTATTTTTGGGTCGTGACTTAATGACTAATGACACATGTGGGTCCTGAGACTAGACCAGAACCACTGTAGACTAGTGTGACTGGTTGTGTCTGTCGTCTGCAGGTGAATCCACCCTACTACGTCAAACTGGTGGAGTTGGTGCCCCACCCAGACACACTGGCAACCGTGGTGGACGCGACACACACCCTCATGACTCAGGTACACACACACTGATGGTACACACACACGCTGGCGGTGTACACACACTGATTGCACACACATGGATGGTACACACACACACACAGATGGTAAACACACACTGTTGGTACACACACCTTGTTCATTGTGTGTTGTGTGTGTTGTGTGTGTGTGTATAGGTTGGCCAGTGTCCAGTGCGTCTCAACAAGGAGATCGATGGCTTCGCCCTCAACAGAGTCCAGTACGCCATCATCGCAGAGTCCTGGAGGCTCGTGGAGGTGGGACACACACACTAGTGATGCGCGGTTAAGGTATTTTCTCATCCGAATCCGCATATTGTTGTAACTGCATCCGACCGCTACTCAAACCACCGTTTGTAAACGGACGAAAATTACACACGCGTCTACTGATTTTTCTAAGGCTAAAACAAATGTAGCCTAGTTATTCACTGTAGTCTAAACTAAGGTCTTTCTTCAAAAGATGAAACGAAAATCGGAAATTTGTAAAATGTATGCCTATTAGGCTAATATAGGCCTATATTATTAGTTGAGATGGCAGAGCAAGTTGAGGCCATAGCTTTGCGGGTTGCTGCATTGTGTGTCCTGTTGAAAACTACAATTTTTTGTTATTAAATCCCCTCAACACCTGGCTTGAAATAATAGAAATGCATATATGATATCATAGTTGGGTCTCATTAAGCATCCACAAAAATCGGAGTGAAAAAAAAACGTTCATAACTATTAGAAAACCTAGATCAAGAAAGCTGCTAATTTTGCTGTTGAGACTTTGCTAAGAACGTGTGGGCGTGTCAGGTCCCATTTTGATTGACTTCTTCGTGGCTCCACCTATGTCAAACGATCTCTCATTTCCATGACATGGCGCACGCTGCAGTCTGTAGTCCAGCCCTGTATTAAATTATATATATATAATATATATATTAAAGCGTCTTTGAGTTTTAGAAAAGCGCTATATAAATGAAATGTTTATTATTATTATATGTTTGAGCCGTCTGATTAATCAGAGGATGAGGCAGAAGCCGTGCCTCAAAACAATTCATTTGAATTGGTCACTGAGTGTCATGACCTGGCTCAAGTGGCCACAACAAAAGGGACACAACACCATGAAAGGGTTAACCAAAAGTATATTTATTTAATCAAGTTAACCAAATTAAAGATTATAAGAGCATAGCATGTAAGTGTAGTGTATGGATGGGTGGAACATGTGCTGAGGGGATGTTGTAGAGTGCAAACACAACATAGAACTAAACATAAGGCACAACCAAAACTAAAGTACAAAACCAAAGAACATAACACCAAACCAACAAAGAACCAAACCCGCCACCAACCTGTCTGTGTGGGGGAAGAGCAGAGCGAGTGAGTATGGCAGGGAGACTTAAATGCCTGCAGGGCACCCAGGCCCAGGTGCCCTGAGTTACCACAATCAAGGTGAGCCAAGGTGCACTCCCCAGATGAACCCACAGGAGCATCACATCCCCCCCCTTAAGACGGGAGCCCCAAAGGGATCCCCTAAAGACTAACTAAACCCCAACAGCAACACAAAAAACAAACAGTACAAAAACACCAACGAAGCTAACTCAGACAGCCCATTAGTGAGCCGAAACCAGGAAACGTACTACCCTACCGGGGAGCGAGAGAGAGAGCATCCGCCACAACATTATCATGTTCCACGAGAGTTATGCACGATGGCATATCACCAAACAATACCAAACAAACCTCCCGAGTAGTGCTGACAACTCAGCTCTCTGTGATGCAGGCAAGTGACTCAACAAGCGATCCAGCTTACATAACAATTCCGAATGTTTCAGTCTACCACACATCACGGGTTCTTCTGGCCTTTAACATCTCGCTCACCAGCCAAGAGAGACCTGAAGTGGCATCAGAGCCAACACCTGATCCCCTGGGCTGAATTCACGGTGCTCTGCCCTACGGTCATAAATCCTCTTCATATTAGCCTGAGCAAATTTTCACTTGTCACTTCCACAGCTACATACAGGCGACAACGAAAACCATTTACATAGTCCACCAAGTTCTTAGGTGGCTCACTCTCAACCAACCCATCCTGTATCACGGCTAAAGGTCCCTGCACTGCATGCCCAAAGACCAACTCATTAGGGCTAAAACCTGTGCTTTCCTGAACGACTTCTCTAGCTGCCAACATGAGCCATGGAAGTCCCTCCCCATCTCCATACCATACGCACGCAGCATGGACTTCAATGTTTGATGAAACCGTTCCAGCGCCCCCTGGCTCTGCGCATGGTAAGCTGATGCACGGTTATGCCTCACCCCCAACTGCTGCAGAATCTGCTTGAACATATGGGAAGTAAAGTTAGACCCCTGGTCGCTTTGAATCACACGTGGTATTCCAAAGGTGGAGATGAACTGGGTTATGGCCCTAACCACTGACTTCACTGAAATAGAGCGCATGGGAAATTGCCACAGGATATCTTGTAGTCTGGCACATTACAGTTAGCATGTACACACAACCGGACTTAGACGGAGGCAACGGCCCCACACGATCTATGATTAAATGCTTGGCTAACGGCCGGAACGGGACTGAGGAGCAGGCTTAACAACCTGATTCAGTTTACCAGTGATCTGGCATATATTGCACGATTTAACATAACTGGCAACATCATGCTTTAACCGAGGCCAAAAGAAATAGCGTAGGACCCGGTCATAGGTTTTTTTAATCCCCAAATGCCCACCACTATCATGGGTAGTTTGCAACACCACATCACAAAAACTACTCGGCACCACCACCTGAAAAATGGCCTCCCTCACAGCGTCACCAATACAGGGCACCCACTTACGCACCAGCAAGTCCCCCTGAACAAAATAACCTTGGTCTACGTCTCTGACCTTCTCAGCCAGCAACAACTCATCCCACAGCAGACAGAGATGAATCGGCCTTCTGCCTCTTCACCCATTCCTCCCTTGACACAGACGAAGGGAGATCAGGCAGTGAGACCACCTGTTCAACAATACCTTTACCACACTCCGAAACAGGCGGGTCAGGAACAGACATTTTACGGCTCTGCGCATGCGTCACAGCACAAGCTGGAAAACCCCCCGAACACTGCAAACCGCTTTCATCTGGCTCCCCAGATGCCAATGGCCTGGAAACCACCACAGGCAGTGGCATGTCGGCCCACACTACCAGCTAGGTCATTGCCTAAAAGCACATGTACCCCATCAAGTGGCAACGAGTTAACAGAGCCATCATCAGCACCTTTCCAACCTCTTCCAGAGCACACATCCAAATAACTACCCTTATGCGTCAGCACAAAATCATCGGCTAATTCAGCTGCTTTAAACGCAGTAGAAGGCTTCTGCTCATACTGCATTGCCAAAAGCTCTTTTTGCTGCTCAAACGTCAAACCAACTGTCTGAACCGCTACCGGCCCGGGCACTGCCCCCGCCGCAGACGCACCAGGCTCACTTTTTTGCAACACCCCCTGCTCAAACAAAGACAACAAGATGACAGCTTTAATCTCATGTTTTCACTTGCTCCCTACTACGGCAATATTATAATGCTCCGCTATTTCAAGCAACTCCACCTTTTTGCAACCGTCTAAGAAACCACTGTGGGCACATCCACAAACAGGGAAGCCATAACTATATAAATATATATATCACATCAGAAAGAACCATGTTAAACTGCCGACACGCACAGGCAAAAGACAACCCCCAACAGAGAATTTCCCCCTAACTCCCTAACCGAAAACTAATCACTCAGCCCTAGTCTTCATGTGACTTGCGGTGGGTAATTATGCACTAAAAACCAGCGGACATGCCGAGCAACCTGCACGCAGGCAACCCCACAATCTCCCGTGGATGTACCCCTGAGACAGCTGTCTGAAAACAGTTGACACTGACCACGTCGCCACAACACTACAAAAACAAACAGACGCAACCCAAAGGGGAAACGTCACTTAAGCCTAACGGGGAAATCTCTGTATAAAAGCATATCCAACAGTAACACTTACCTTCTGATTGGCATACAACAAACTGCCACCAGGTCAGATCCTAAGGCTTCCGGGAAAAACCAAACACATGATGTATCTCCCAATACACAGCACCAAGCCAGCACACAGCTGGACCCAATCAACCAATCAGCTGTGCAACAATGACACCATGCGCCCTGAGGCACCAAACAAACTCTTTTACCAAACAGCTTCAGACGAGCCCCCATTTGTCATGACCTGGCTCAAGTGGCCACAACAAAAGGGAGACACACCATGAGGAAGGGTTAACCAAAAGTATATTTATTTAATCAAGTTAACCAAATTAAAGAATATTATAAGAGCATAGCATGTAATCTGTATAATCAGTGGTGAGTGTAGTGTATGGATGGGTGGAACATGTGCTGAGGGGATGTTGTAGAGTCCAAACACAACATAGAACTAAACATAAGGCTAAATCCAAAAGGCACAACCAAAACTAAAGTACAAAACCAAAGAACATAACACCAAACCAACAAAGAACCAAACCTGCCACCAACCTGTCTGTGTGGGGGAAGAGCAGAGCGAGTGAGTATGGCAGGGAGACTTAAATGCCTGCAGGGCACCCAGGCCCAGGTGCCCTGAGTTACCACAATCAAGGTGAGCCAAGGTGCACTCCCCAGATGAACCCACAGGGGCAACACATGAGTTACAAAATGCTTTGCTATCTGGACGAACCGAGCCGAGCCGCCTCAGGGTGCATCTCGTGGCGCGGCCAGGAGGTGGCGGGCGAGCGAGTGACGGCGGGCGTGTTGATGAGGAGGATTATGGTGAAGGTGGTGGTGATGATGGTTAGGTGTAACCTGAATCTAACTCAGGAAAAACATACAACCAGAATACATACCAGATGCACACATATACACATTCATTCATACACACGCACATATTCACACAGACATGCTTCTAGCCAATCAGTGGTGAGAAGAATGTACACAAACAGGCTAAACTACCAGACTAGCGCTAGCAGCTACCCTAGGGCTCAGTTTCTCCTCCTTTAGCGTGCTAACCTCTGAAGCGTTGCACGGTGAGAAGCTCAGTGGCATCCGTTTGAAGTGTCACACCAACCTCTGGAATGATGTAACCATCACCATAAACACCAGACAGCAGATATACGTGACGTGTCTGTAGAATGCTAGTCTCGTGACTATGTCCAAAGCTTGACATGGGAGACTTTCTCTCTGGCCTCGTGTCTGTCATGAATGCCATGTCCAAACCTTGACACAGGTTCTCAAGCGAAGCTCTCAGGCCTTCAAGGCGTTCCATTGCCTTTACTGTCTCTGCTGGTCTCTATTGTGTGAAGGAGTCCATGATACTACAAGTGGTTTCTGAAGAGGATTCAGCTCCTCACAAGCGCGGTCAGACAAGGCTTGTCTCAGCATAAAGGGCCCTCGTTCTATGGTTGTGGCCCCTGGGTTGGAACTGGTGGGCCCTCACAGATGGCCGAGGCCCCTCATCAGTACTTATACATTTACTGTACATGTAGTCATTCATCAGACGCTTTTATCTAAAGCGACTTACAAGTGGGGCTGAGAATCAATCAAAGGATACCATCAAAAGTGTAGATAGATAGGTAGTTTTTATTGTCCCCGAGGGGAAATTCTTTACATGCACATGACTCGCTGGGACAGAAACACAACATACAAAAACAACACCAAACACACAGTTGACATTAGAAATGAAAGCATCAGTCAATTCAGAGCAATCCCAGTGTTACTCGGGCCAGCCCTTAGCGTGGTTATTTAGGGAGGCCATAGCCTCCCTAATAACAGACACTTGTAGCAAGTGCTGCACGACCTAGTTTCTAAAGAAATAACTGCAGAGAGTGCAGAGTAGCTCTAGGAATACATGGTGAGTACATTCATTTGAATTAGTGGTAGTGCATCTGTGTGGTAGTGAGAAACACGTGTACGTCCAGCGTGGTGTGGTTTTATTCTTGACACAGAGCTGCAGAGATGCAGGCACACGGCGCCTGGCGCTCCCTCGATGTCAAGAACATAGCAGGAACAAAAATACATACATACATCATGTCACAACACATGATCCACCATTATGCATTTTCATGCAAAGTATGAACTAGTTAGGTCAGGCGAACATTGAAGACAACGTGAAGTGATATTTATATTCTGTGAAATTCACTGGAAATTCCAGTAAAACAGGATATTGGCACAGTGCTAAAACGTAAAGGAATTTGTTTTGGCTCATCCAAAAGTAACAGAACGGAATGCATCGCTAGAACCTGTGTGTAAACATGTTATGGCATTATGTCATCATCAGTCGCAGACATGCTAGTGTTTCAGTAATAAGGGAAGTAAAAATTTATTTGATTTGGATTTGGAATCAGTGTTACAAGGTTAGTATTTTTTGGGGGGTGACAATAGTGACCTGGATTGCAAGTTATGTAGCATGAACCTGCAGGGCTAGCAGGGCTATGTAGCATGAACCTGCAGGGCTAGCAGGGCTATGTAGCATGAACCTGCAGGGCTAGCTGATGAACTGAATGAGTCAAAAGGCCCTGACATGATCCTCCTACCGTGAAGGAATTCAACCAACACACAGGAGAGGAGGAAGGCATTACACTGAGGCTACACCGTCACCCGTCAATATTACCGTGCGTTAATATTTCTGTTGACAGTTGAAGCTTTCCACCCCTGTGTTACACACAGTGTTGTTTTACTGCGTGTGTAGTAGGGAAGTCCCTAGCGGCACAAGACCGCAACCATGTCCAACATAGAAGACTATGACTACTACATAGAAGACTACTAGAGCAGGGATTCTCAACTGGTGGGTCGCAGAGCATATGCCAAACCTTCATCTTTAGGAAGCCCATGAATGAACCAATGTTTCATGTAATGTTATAACAGTACATGAAGTAACTGTACATTGGTAAATACTTAATGACTTCTGACACATGGGTTATGACACACTTAATGACACATGGGTTACCTGAGACTAGACCAGTTGAGAACCACTGTACTAGAGAAACCTGATGAGCCTCATAGCTGACTGCCAGAAAATGCCAACATACACACACACACACACACACACACATTGTGTACTGTATTTAATAGCACACACACCTTGCCTTGCATACCAATTACTCAGTAAGTGGGAGTTGGTGGGAAAGTCTACCTGCAAACCTGGTTGTACAGCAGGGCTAGCTGACTAGGCTAATGGTGTATTGCACTCATTTGTGCTACATCAAGGTAGACTCAGGGTGTATTGCGCTAAGTTGGGCTAGGCTAAAATGTACTATGCCCTGGTGTGCTAGGCTATGGTGTGATAGGCTCATGGTGTATTGCACTAATTTGTGCTACATCAAGGTGTGGTACGCTAAGGTGTGTTATACTAAGTTGGGCTAAACTAAGATGAACTACACCCTAGTGTGCAATGCTATGGTGTGCTACATTAAGGTGTGCTAGGCTATGGTGTGCTACATTAAGGTGTGCTAGGCTATGGTGTGCTACATTAAGGTGTGCTAGGCTATGGTGTGCTACATTAAGGTGTGCTAGGCTATGGTGTGCTACATTAAGGTGTGCTAGGCTAAGGTGTGCTAGGCTATTGGAAGTCTGTCTGGATACATATAAAGAACCAAATGGACATTGCATGTCAAATAAATGATAAGTATGTTGGCTGCTTCACAAGCAAAAGTGTGAGCTGTTGTCACACGTTTGCACCAAGAACCCACCATTGGTCCAGTTTAGTAGTACCGGGTTACACCCCTGGTCG
>OMKN01044218.1:0-13146 GCA_900302345.1 Melanonus zugmayeri | reverse complement strand
GGGGGGGGTGTCACCTTTTAGCGGTACCCGCCCATAACATGCGTCTCTTTCTCCCCCCCCCCCCCCCTCCCCCCGACAGTCATGATATCGCGGCTCGAACGCCAACCTGTTTTTATCGAAGACGGTCATCTGTGCAATGTAGGTCTCGGTTGTGCCGTCCTCCTCTCGGTGCGAAGAGCTCCTTTTTTTTCTACTCGGGGTCTCCGTTACATCTGTCCAACGGGGGAGGGGGGAACAAACGTTTTCTTTAAATAATTAAAACTCTCTCTTCGTGCATCTGTTGAGGCGTGGCTGCAGAGCGACGCCACGTGACTCAACGTTGGCACCAAATGAGTCACTTGAAAGATTTTTGTGGACCAGCTTTCTACCGCTGTGAAACTAGAAATGTCAGTGAAAGTATATTCAAACCCGTCTTTTTTAAATATATATATTTTTTAGGGGGGGGAAGCACCTAAAAAAAAAAAAAGGTTTTTTGGGTTTGCTGTGCCTCAACTCATCGCTATTTACTATTTTCTCATGTGATGATAATCCTGTAGAGAAAACCCAGTGGTGCCGTTTCAGGCGGCACTTTGTCGCGGTTTTGATGTTTGCATCCCCACACGCGGCTTACGCTTAAATTTCCCCGTAAACACCCTGTTCTGCTTAATGTAAAGCCCCCCCGAGCTCAGATTGCCCCACCAGGATAAAGCCAAATGGTTTTATCCCCGCTTCCCCAATTTCTCTTCCGAGGTTCCCGCGTACCAATGTTCTCGTTGGCCTCTCCGTTGACCAGGCCGTTGGCTTCCCTCCTCCCTGCGCGCGACACCCTGAACAGCAGCGAGTAGGACTTGACCATGTGACTGTTGCTGGGCTCAAACTCGCTGCTGGAGACCAGTAAGGAGGGGTAGGAGCCCAGCTTGGTTTGGTTGCTGTCGGGGTTCAAAGGCACCTGCTTTTTACCGGTAGGCACTTGCTTTACTGGGCAGCTGACATCCTGCAAAGAAAGACATCACGATGAGATTAGAGGCTAACGGAAAACACATCGTACTGCTACAAATAAAATCACAAAAAGCATGTCTCAATATAGCAGCTTAAACATCCAATGTATAAACTGGAGTATACTCTTCAAACAACTGTTGGCATATTTAAACTGGCGCCAACTGTCAATTGATGTTACGTTACCTTGCGTTTTTTATGGCAGACTTTGACAAGTAGCACCTCTAATGACACTGAGTTTTGTTCATTTTCTGAATTCTGTGATGGCTTTTCTGTAAGGAAGTGAGGAGATATATTGGGTCAAATGATGAGGATAGCTTTGTTCCTCGAGAGAAGCGCCTGGAAAGCTGGTAGACTTTACTCACCATCCTTATGGAAGAAACCAGTAAAGGTTAGCTGCAGATGGGACGCTAGGCTGAAAAGAGAACAGCAGGAGAGAGAATGAGGTAAAATGATCCAGCCAACTTGTTTACCATGCAGGGCCATGTCAATATGGTTGAAAACATTATTGACAGAGACTTGGGATTTTACAGAACCACCCCATCGTTGGAAGTAGTGACCCAGGGAAAGGGAAACTCAGCGCTTCCAAAACAATTAATACAACAGAGCTTGTATCAGTTGGAATTGAAAATGGTAATGAAAGAAAATGTTGAAATCAACCAAACCACAAGATATGATTGTATTTGGTGCACTTCCAAGTAATAGTAGCAGTTAACCTGTTATTAGTAGATAATACAGTTTAATGTCAATAAGTTATACTGAAAGACAATCTTTGTTACCTTTGAGATTCTTGCTCTCCCTTCATCCGTTCAACCCTCTGCAACAAATCATCCACCTTGAACGTTTTCCTGCAACAGGAAATAGAAAATCAAACACCCAACCACTGCTTAGCCACAGTTCACATGCTTAAAAATCATGTATTAAGCACGTCAGCTTTTATAATTCATAATAGATTTACCTTTTATAATTCATAATAGATTTACCTTTTGGCATTTGTTCGAACGTTTCTATGAGACATGAAGGTGAGGGTCCTGTGCAAGAAGATGGGCTATATAAAAAGAAACAGATTGTTTTAATGGATGCATTAACATTAATGTTTTAACAGATGTAGGCCCATCAACAGCTTTGTTTCAACAGTGTGGAATATGAAATTATACTTTACTCACAGCTATCAAGTTCCTTGTGCGGAGAAATCGATATATCTGAGTGGGCTCTGCAAATGAACACATGGATACGTTCATTATGAGACAGTCGCCAATGACGCCCTGTATGCAAAGCAACCACGTTTCTTGTCAAAGTGGACACGCATCTTAAAACTAGATTATGGGCATCTACTTTATGAAGTACTATACAATTTAGATAAAATAAAAACTGCAATTTCGTGTAGGTAGTCCACATAAAAATCAAGCCATATCATAAACAGTGGCTGAATTAGTATAATTAATTATAGTAGAAAAGCTCGAAATAAAGTGAAA
Organism: Melanonus zugmayeri; assembly: GCA_900302345.1. Taxonomy (NCBI): domain Eukaryota; kingdom Metazoa; phylum Chordata; class Actinopteri; order Gadiformes; family Melanonidae; genus Melanonus; species Melanonus zugmayeri. Next base: position 10,696 of record OMKN01044218.1, on the reverse strand, counting down.
TCTTGAAATGAAATCCAAGTTGTCAATATATGGACCATTACAAAACAATTCACAAACACAACTAAACCATGTGTAATAATGATAGGCCGTGAGAAAGGACGGATGTCACCGTGACGTGAGTTCAACCAAACTTCAGCCAGAGGCCCTAAACTGTTGAGTTGAACTTCAGTCACCACAAAGAACAGACCATAAATAAACCATTATTATTACCACCACCATGTGTTCTCGTCACGACCATCACGTTAAACGGTGTTGTGTGTGCGTGTGTGTGTTATGTGGGTGCTTCGTGATCCATCATCATCATCCTCATCCTCTTACTCTCGAAGGCCTGCAGGAACAGCTCATGGTCGGCCTGGATCTGCTCCATCTTCGGCTGCTTCTTCACGGAGGAGTTCATCAGGGCGGAGGAGGAGGCTGGATACACGGCGCCGTTCGCTTTGCAGCTCCCCCCGCTCGTCATACTACCAGCCTGCGGTGCTGCACGGACCCCGAAACCACCCAAAACACAGACAATAACTAGCACTGAGACACGGCGAGCCCGAGAGAGTGATAACGGGGGGGGGGTTAGCTTAGCTCAAGTAGTAGTAGTCGGTGGCTAACGTTAGCAAAAAAACGAGCTAATTCAGCTAAAAAAGGAGCACAATGCTAACCAACACACATTAGCTAGCTGGTGCAGCTAATCCGGCTTCCTCTCGGCATCTTGGTGTTTTTGGCAACGCGGTGTCGAATTTTATAAGAAATCCCAGCGGGTATAACATGATATTACAACTATAGAGCATCTTAAGATGGCATTTGTGAGCCCCACGGCTGCCCCGAGCCCCGGACTCACCAGCAGCAGCAGCAGCCCATGGAAGTGAACAGAGCCGAGGAGGAAGGAAGGATGCTGGATGCTAAGCTAGCCGATGCTAACGCTAGCACACCTGTCTGTTTAAGCGAACTAAACCCGGGAAGTTTGTGCGGCTCTCATCACAACACGGTGCGCACACACGCGCGCCGCGGTGTGTGCGTTTCTACGACGCGTGTTTTAATCGTGATCCGGGAAATATCGATTCGCGTTTTAGCCTCGAAATTATTTATTGCCCCTGTTTGGGTTTTCCTCTCGATTTTGTACTGGACGACAAGGCATTGGGCCGCGTCTCGACCAATCACAGCGCGGCTGGGGGATCCGAGCGCCGCGATTGGCTGCGGGCAACGGCGCGTGACGTCACAAACCGCTCTCCCAGGCTGCGATTTTGCGGGAAATCGCGGCGCCTCTGTGTGTCGCATGTGATCACGACCGAACACCCGTCACTGTCTTTTCTTTTTTGTCATTAATCCATCTTAGATTGTTTCTACTTCTTATTGTTTCGTGAGAAAACTCTTCTTTGTTTGTTGGACTGAATCACGCTTTGTTACCGTGACGCATTTCACACTGAATTCATGAACATTCACGCTAATAAGCACACGTAACTAAACGGAATAACTAACAAATTAAACCCCAGTAGCCATTTATTTGGCAACTCTAAAAATATATAATAGTCTTTTTTATCTTCCGATCCGACGCCTGTCCTGTGTTTCCGCACGGAGGGTTTAGTCAGACGGAACCGGAAGAGCAACACCGCACCGCTTCCGCTGCCACTTTCAACACATGTGTGCAATGTGTCGGGCATGAGACGTGATTAGCCGTCACACGTTAACAGTATCACAGCGTCGTTGACTTGACTTATAAGGTTCATATTCCGATAAGTAAGTACACGACATGGCGGAGGTGATCCAGCAGCGCGTCGAGGAGCGCATCCCGGAGCTGGAGCATCTGGAGAGAGTCGGGCTGTTCACTCATAAAGAAGTCAAGTACGAGAACATGGCCACCTCCTAGTCCACAAACTATTATAATGTTATAATGTGAACGACATGGTTTGATCACCATCTCAGCATTGTACATAATGTATATTCATATTGTCCTGTACTTATTCTAATTTTGTATGTTACTACTTTGCACTTCTGGTTAGATAGCAAAGTGCATTACATTGTCCTAGTACTTGTACTCTGCAGTGCAAATAAAGTTGAATCTGAACAATGAAATGTGTGCTCTGTAAGCGTGCTTGATGCAATTTGCCTTTTGTTTAATCCTCAACCACCAAAGATCCCTGATTAAAAGAGCAACAGCCATGGAGTACAAGCTGCAGAGGTTGATCCTGAACAAGGAGGACTTCATTGCATACGTCCAGGTATCTTGCACCTGTACACACTTGATGCACTCGTTGTGTTGGTTTTAATGTCTTTATTGTGTTGTGTCTTCTAATGGGTATTGTTTTTAACTTTGCACCTGATCTGCATTTTATGTATTCATTGTTTTTATATCTTTTATCTCTTTTTTGTGCTCTGTGTCTTCTACTATATATTGTTTTTAGCCTTGCACCCCCTGTAAAGCACATTGTGACCAATGTCTCTGAAAAGCACTTTATAAATAAACTTTACTTACTTACTTGTATACCTTTTCTACTCTAGTGTAAGACACAAGGAACTTGAGGAACACACTAACGCCACATGTACTTTATTACAGTATGAAATCAATGTTTTAGAGCTGGTTAAGAAGAGAAGAGCGGTGAGTGTTTTCATTCTAATTTTCATTAATCACAGCTTCAAGGGGGCAATTTAGTATTTGCCATATACTGGTAAACATGTCCCCATGCAAATGGTATTTCAAATTTAACGTAACCTTCATTTCAGCACATTAAATACAATTTCAAGAGGGAGGAGATTGAGTACCCCATGATCCAAAGGATAAATACTGTCTTCAAAAGAGCTACAAACAAGTGGAAGGTATTAAAACACACACACGGCTAACACATGTATTAACAAGGTAGAATGGTCTCCCCTGTATGAATGAAATATGTAATATTACATACGTTTTCTTTACAGAGTGACGTGCAGCTGTGGCTCTCTCATATCGCTTTCTGTAAGAAATGGGTATGTAAAGAAATTATCTGCGACAGTTTACCCCGTCCATGTCCTATGAGTATTACTGTTCTGATTATATTCCCTGTTGCTCTCACCTAGGCCACCAAGTCTCAGCTAAGCAAAGTCTTCTCGGCGATGATCGCGATACACCCCGATAAGCCAGGTATGGTTTCTAATATGTGCGGTCCGGTACGTTTCTCTTCAGAGCAAATTTAGACGTCTCTCTTCCCGTCTTAAGGTCTGTGGATCATGGCAGCCAAGAGTGAGTTGGAGGACATCGATTCGTCAGAAAGCGCCAGGCACCTGTTTCTAAGAGCTCTTCGCTTTCATCCAGAGGACAAGAAGATCTTCCAGGAGGTAGGAGGAACGTAAAAAATGTGTATTCTTTTTTTAATGCCTTTATGGACAGAGTGGAGAGACAGGAAAGTGGGTTGAAAGAGAGAGGGAATGACATGTAGCATAGGACCGCAGGTGCGAATCGAACCTGGGTCGCGGCTTATCACCTATGTGGTTCGCGCGTTAGTGGGTTGAGCCCACAAAGAAAGTATTCTACTGTTAATGCAAAACGCTTCTAAAGAATTTACAGCCATTTAAGTAATTGAAACCTTTTTAGAGTGGGTGTTTTTTCGAATGTAACCTGAATACTGTATGGTGGCAATACAGTACAGTTAATGACATGATTGACATGTATGCATCAATAAAAGTGTGTGTTGGCATATTGTTTCCTGTTATGCAGTACTTCCGAATGGAGTTATTGCATGCCGAGAAACTGAGGAAGCAGAAGAACACGCTGGAGACGGCTAAGATGGACGTGGTGAGCGGAGCCATGATGCAAACGCTGAATCTCTCTGTGCAAACGCTGAATCTCTCTGTGCACCCAAGGCCTACATTAACATTCCTCCTACTTTTCAGGGTGAATATGAATTTTCTCCAGAGATTTTGAGCGGCAAACTGGCAGAGATTGTCTACAAAGAGGCTACAGAGAAAATTCAAGGTGGGCTCATCTCTTGTGTTGCCATAATTACGTTTCTCACTGCCTATAATTACACATTGTACATAATTGACTCTTTAAATGTGAAAATGTTCCCTTCTCCCCCATTAGGTGCAGAGTTCATCATCTCACTCCTGAATATTGCAGCCCTCTTTGATTTCACTAAAGAATTACAGGATACCATCCTAAAAGAGTAAGACACATAATACATCAACGGGGCTTAGTGTTGATGACGAAGGCTCTGGGTTTAAACCTTAGCGCAACTCATTGACTCTTTTCTCTGACATTTCTACAGTTCTAGCAATTTTCAGATAATGATTTTCTGTATAGAAAAACGTTCAAATCATTATGGTCGAAAGTAGGAACGTTTGTGACTAGACGTTGCTGCGCTTGATAGTCGGCACCAGAAATACTCAGTTAAATGTTTTTTTTTCCCTTTGAGAAAAGCATTTCTGCTGAGATATAAATCCCGGAAGCACGCCGTGCACTATTGATAGAAATCTGCATTTAAGAATTAGACCATGCGTTTAATAGGCCTAATTAACCAATGTTAACCAACATTTAACGTGTTTCCCAAAGCATCTAATTAGTCATTTAATAATTTAATTGAATCTGGTTCAATTCTCAACAGCGCGCTTCACCCCAATCAGTAACGGCGGTCAGGTCAGGCGCGCTGCCGTTCGCGCTCAGTTGGTCTTTTCATTTCAATAGGCTTACCTGTTTTAATTAGATATAGAATAATAACCATGGATGTGTGAACGAGCTCGTACTCCTGTGAAGCTGCGCACACACGGCGGCACACTCGGCCGCGACTTGAACAAACAATTCAATCTGTTTCACGGTAAATAAACCAGGATCTGATCTGGATTATATTTACTTATGTCTTAACTTTCTTTAGACCTACTGAGTTTGAGCGAACGGCTGCTCACTCAGTAAGCGGATCGATAAAATGAATGAGAAGAGAAAAAAAGAACCCCCGATCATTGTTATCACGTCTCTTGACGGACGAAGATTTATTTCGGATGATTCGATTTAAACTTCAAAACCTAGACAACTCCTACCCGTTTTGCCCCCCCTACCGAACAGCTCAAGTGGTGCGATGGGGAACACATTTGCTATGTGAGAGCGGACAGCAGTAGGCCTAATGCACGCCGCTTTTCAGCCTCATTTAAAATGGGATTTTGTTCTAAAAACATTACATGAAGCATTTCAAATGACTCATAATGCACACAATGTGTTTTCTGATGATGTTTGGCCTCTTGGATTGTGATGTGCTCAATTTTGACTGATTTCTAGGCATTTTTTTTTTTTTTAGTTGGTTAACCGCCAGGGAAATTAGTCGCCAGGAGCATCCCTAGTCGAACGCCATTTTCGTAGTTTCAACACAATCACCACTTTGTCATCTCTGTATTTTAACTCAAAGCTTTCCTTTTTAAAAATGCCACCAAATGAGTTGAAAGTGACCATACAGCATCTCTTGTGCAACGTGTGCCATTAAATAATGGGACCCTCTTGGATCGTAGCATACAGAGCAAGTACACAGAGGACTGCGTGACCTGGGACTTCATGGCCAGGAGAGAGCTGGAGGCTCCTGGCGCCGGGGAAGAGCTCACCACGGCCAAGGGCAGAGCCTCGGACATCACCCGGCAAGAGGATCGCTGCAGCCTCGTCTACGAGGAGGGCCTCAAGAGCCTCAACACCGGTACGCCTCGCACACCGAAACACAAGTGTCAAAAATAAAACCCACAGAAACACAAATGCAGTAAATTCTTACTCCTGTTTAGTCACCACTTTTTACTGCATGTTTACCTTCTTATTGCATTGATTTTACGACATGTAAAGTCTTATGTGCAATTGATGTTCTTATATGTACTACATTGTATCTATGTGAGCTGTGAACCAGCGAACGACACATTTCCATTATTGCCTGCATTAATGGACAATAAAGTTTGTTTTTTTAATCTTACATCTTGAACTTGCGTTGTGTTTTAGAACCCATGTTCACGTGTTACGCCTCCTTCTGCCTGGAAAGGTATAAAAGGAAGACTAACGTCCAGGAGCTGAAAGACAAGGTAACTCGTTTGGTTTGTTTGGTGTGTGGTTATTGAGCTATAAGATCTGTTCTGTAAACCTGCTGACAGGTTGAAGTTTCCTCGTCTTAATCTTTATGAATCATGAACTGCAGTCTACCGTAACGCAATTTCCATTTTCTTTCTTCCTATGAGCTGTGTACACTAGGGCTGAATGATGTGGTAAAAAAATCAGATATGATGAATTATTAGTGGGAATTATCATATTTGCATTGCAATTTTCATTTTCACTGAAAACTATTAAAATCATGATGTGACATATGTTGGGGTCTGTACCAAACAAACATCTGGAGAAATAAATGAGCATCTCTGCAGCACTTCCATTTATAATGGTTTCATAAATTTACATTTGCACATTTTACCCTTATCAAAAAATGGCATCTCATGCCGTTTGTATATTGCACCTGGCCATATTGCGATTTTGATCATATTTTGATTAATTGTTCAGCCCTAGTGTACACCAGTTAATAATCCCTGAGGCAAATAAAAACATGACGAGAATAATGAGGGAATAGATGCGGAGCTTTGACAAAGAATTCTGCAAAGCAATATTCGAAACTTAACGGAAACGGACATCCCTCTATCGAAAGTCCCTCCCTCTCTCCCTCGCCGCTAAACCTATGTAACTGAAAGTCCCACCCCTCTCTCTCGCCAATAATGCTTGTTTGCGGCATCCTGTTCCAGGTGTCCCATCGTGACATCTCATTGCATTACATTTCACAGGTTAATTGATGTGGAATGTGTGTGGTTGGTGTCTGGTTGAAGCAGCCTCACCTGAGGCCCAAATCAGGCTGATTAGACTCTGGGGCTGAGGTGAGGCTGCACACCTGTAGTGCAGTCAGTAATGAAGGCCCACAGGTTAAACCAGTCGTCACACACACTCGGAGAGCGCTGACATGTCAGCAGGATGCCATCTGCTCTGCCTACGAACCATTGTTCAAACTCTGCAATAAACCGGTTTCAACACGCACCCGTGTCCCGGTGTTGGAGGAGCCCTGCAAAAGCCACTTCAGTGGCGTGCGGCGAGGGCCATCTGCTGCGACTGAAGTGTGTGCGTCTGTGCGTTCCCTCTACAGAGAGAGAAGAGGCTGCTGGGAGTGTTCCAGCGCGCTCATGACTCCTCGCTGCTCAAGGAGTCTTTCTACAAGCACTGGGTGAGACGCCACGACAACACGCAACGACACACCCGCCCGCCAGGGCTCTGCGGTCCCTCGCGAACCGACACGACTCCAGGGTAGACGAACCCCCGGCCGACAATCACAACCGTTACGTTCCCACGTACATAAAAATCGCCAGAGTGAAGAAGGCGTCGCTCGGTGGGAATAAAAGCACAAAGAAACACGTTTGACATTTACAGTCAAATGTCAAATGGCGACGCGGCGATGGGTGACCAAGAGGGGGATACCACGTATCCACACTCGACGCCCTCCGCATCTTATCAAAGGGATATGAAAGACTGAAATAGGCCCAAAACAAAAACCCACAATAGTATACAAACCTATACAACGGAGAACGTGGTTCTCTGCTCTGACTGAGAACCACTGCAGTCGGCGGGGATGCAAACATTGCTTATCGGCGAATGCCGCTTTTATGACCTCAATTTGGGTGACTTACTGTAAATCGTCTAGATCCAAAGAGGGTTTTTTTGGGGGGGGCCAAATGCCAAATGAAAAGCTAGAAAGCATATAATCAATCCAATGTTTAGGATTGTATAGCAATGTTGCGTGGGAGGATTTATGTGCCCATTGTCCCTCCCTACTCTCACCCGCATTTAAAGTGCAGCGACTGGAAAAATCAGCCGAGGTAACATTTGGCGGACTAATATTGTTGGATGTGATTAGTGGTGTAACAGACCGTAGTTGATCCGTGAACCGTACAGATCCCCCCCCCCCACGGTTCGGCACGCATGTGATCCGCGGATTAATTGCAAAGTTTAACCGTCATAGTTGCTGACACTTTTTAAAGTAATAATTCCCTAAATCTCGATGTAGAGTTGCAGTGAAAAGATGCAGACAAGACGCATGCATGCATGCATGCATGAAAAAAGCGCAGTGACAGTGATGGCTAGCGGAGGAGCGGAAGAACTTGAAAAGCCTCCCGCATCATTTAAGTCATCATTTAAGTTTTTTTTGGGGTGATCGCAAAAATGATCCGATCCGTGACTCAAAACCGTGAGCTTTGTGGTCCGTTGCACCACTAGATATGATTGATTCATTTGTTCACATTTTTATTTTATTAATGCAGAGATTACATTTTATTTATACACATTCATGTTAATTGTGTTCAATATAGTAGTTTTATAAAAACTAGTTTTCCTTTTATGCTAAAAGCATACAAATGTGTGTATGTATGTATATATATATATATATATATATGCATATCAACATAATATTGGCTATTGGAATTTTGTGCATCCTAAAATCAGTATCGGTGCCCAAAAGTGCTCTATTTTTAACTTTCGTTGGCCCAGGGCTGGAAATGAAGTTTGACGGCGAGTAGTTTACATTTCAGAGTCTAATTTCAGGACCACTCATCCGTCAGGCGAGTGCAGTAGCCTAAGTAACTAGGAGCGAGTGAAACCTTTTTTTAATTGCATTTTAAGGGAGTCTATCATGTAGAAATATGATGTGACTGATGATCGATCAGCCCGAAAAAAAAAAAAGTGCCGTGCCTCCAGGACCTCTCAGAGCATCGATACGCAAACAGTCGGGCAGCGCGACTCAGAGCCGGTCCGATGCGCGAGGCCGAACGCTAGATTCGTTTCTACAAGTGCAACAAAAATGCGGAGCGGGGACGGCGACGCATGCATCGCTCTCTCTCCGTTCTGTCAGACTCTGACCGCAGGCTAATGTACGACTAAGAATAGGCTGATGAATGAAAGGCTTTAAGTTATGGATTTAAAGAATTGATAACCCTGTTGATTGGTCGTCCCAAGCCGAGCCGATCCCAGACGAGTCCCTTCTCACCAGAGGAGAGGAGACCCATTGCTTTTAAATGTAATCACGTGTAGGTTATATCCAAATGTGTTTTTTTTAATAAACTAAAGTTAGTTAAAAATGGGAGTGATGAGACTAAATACGTTGTGTTATCCCGTCACCAGACCCGGGGTTAGGTTGTCACCACTCTGGGACCTCACCTTTTAAACACTGGTTACTCACCAGTTCGCATTTTAGTTATAATATAAACTCATTAAATACAATACATTTATTCAAATACAGACAAATGAATAGAAAACATGTTTCTAAACTACTAACCTTGTGTATAACTAGAGTTAGAAACAGGGCATTTAGACGACACTCATAATCCTATGGTTATGATATTGCTGATACGCCGTCGCAATTTTAGTTTTGACGCTTTTTAGGCTTTTTTTCACCCTACATGTGTTTGCGTCCCTGAGGCCCCAATTTCTACCAGGTGTCCCTTGTTCTCCTAATGAGGCGCCTGATCAAAACTTAAATATTCACTTTGACCGTGACAGAAACCAAATGGACGGCGCATAACCATCCAACCACAGAAATTGTTGACCTGGAGTCTTTATGCACAGTGTCGCTATCGCAGAGCAAATCCTAAGAGGATTGTTACACATCGTTATCTCATCGTTATCTCACACATTGTTATCTCTATGTCCGGCCATAATATCCAGTTTTACACACAAAGGCCTTATTGTACTGAAGGAAGGATCTCGTATCATGGTGTGAATTTGTTGTACTGAAAGAGTTAAAATAAAATAAATCTCCCTCCATCTGTCCAGCTTCAGATCCTACTCACTTCGGGAGATGCTGAGGGAGTGGCCCGGGTTGCCATGGCAGCAACGCGGCGATACAGCCAATCGGTGTCGACGTGGATCCTCAGCCTGCAGATGCTAATGCAGCTGGAGACCGGAGACGTGGACGAGCTATTCAAGAACGCTCTTGAATGCATTAGTCCCAAAGTATATATACACACAACACACAACACACACGCGCGCCACACGTGCGCGCACACACACACACCTACAGTGTAAGTAGGCCACCTCCCTAGTCTCATCAGACCTGTCTCCATCATGTTAATGTATTCTGCTCTGTTGCCGTCTGCCTTTTAGTGAAGTGAGCATCTTTAAAGGTTTCAGGCAAATTGCCAAACAGCCGTCGTCTCAGACATCTCCCGTCTCTCGTTCCTTGAAGCAACGTGCCAACTTTTTTGCTAAGCGGTGGCGCATCTCAAAGAGCAATATCTTGAACCCATACATTTCTACAACCGGGAAAATATATTTTACGGATATTTTACAAAATTGAAGAAGAGTTAGTATGTGTGTATGCGAGTATGGCGGCCGAGCAGGAAGAGGCCGTCATTGTTCATCCAACTAATCCAAGACCATCTTTCCATCTTCACAAACTATGTTACTATAACGACGCCATGTAAGACGTTGATTATCCTCAGTCCGATTGGTTAATATTACCAAACACGCCAGGTGGCATCTCATCTCATGATATACTACCAATATATCAGCCAGGTCTGTTTTAATTCAGTCATCTGCTGTTAGAGGTGTGTGTGTGTGTGTGTGGATCAGACTGCAAAAGCAGGGCGCAGTTTATTTTGCATTTGTGCAAGTGCTGAATAATCACCGGCCCCGACACTGCAGGCGAGTGGCCAGCGTCAGTAGTGACTGGTTTAGAGTCGCTGACTTTCGTGTGTG
>OMKN01044212.1:0-14205 GCA_900302345.1 Melanonus zugmayeri | reverse complement strand
TGTGTCAGAGAGAGAAAAAGAGATGAGGAGAGAGAGAGAGAGAGAGAGAAACAGAGAGAGAGAAAGAGAACAGAGAGATAGGGACACACACATATATATATATATATATATATATATATATATATATATATATATATATATATATACAGTATAATATATATACAGTATATGTAATATATTGAGCAGACTTTGATTATTGCACCTACTTGCATGAATCTCATAACATAAACATTGTTCTTGGAAAGCAGTTTTGCACCTTACAATTTAAATTGTTTCATCCTTTTATATAATAATACATTTGACTTATATACCCAAAGACACTTTACATAACAAAACATAAAATACATTACTAAAAACAACCAAACAAACAAATATCAATAAAGTCACATTAAAACATTTAAAAGCAAACAAATGAAGAGGCAGAAATGGTTAGCGAGAAGAGAGATGTTCAAAGCTATTTTAAAAATGTGTGTTTTCAGTGATGCTTTTTTTGGTACATTTATTGGTATACTTTTAGATCGAAAGTCAAGGCATGAGTCAGTATTGAAAGGTTATAGACACTACATTAACATATGCTATCCTTCTTTGAAGTATTAACTATGGCAAATAAATACAAATACAATTGTTATAATAGATAACAATTTTGTCGTATTAATTGATCCTGCTTTCTCTAGGCAATCAACCTGGCAGTGGACAAACAGACCAATCTGACAATCAAATTGGTGAGAATATTTTGTTAGTGTATGTATAGATAGATATATAGCTGATACATAGCTTTGAATTATAGAAGTTAATTCTACTAGTTGTGTTATTATAAATAGATTCTACAAGTCATGTTTTGCTGTAATTAATCGTACTAGGCTTTTGGCATTACTGACAACTTCTATGATCTGGCTTTTTAAATGTTAAATATATCCTTATATTCCATTCTCTTCCCTTCCTGTATATATGCACAAAAATACATAGGTCCTTTATCCGATTCTGGTTGTAATTCTTCCTGCACTGCATCCAGGTATGACGGCGGAGATTGGCACCATCGGAGGGATTGTGAGTGCGGTTGCCATGGCGCTAGTGGGGGCTATCACCAGCTACATTTCTTACCAGAAGAAGAAGTTCTGCTTCAGTATTCAGCGTAAGGAAACGCCGTCCAAATAGCTCAATACAATTAAGAATAAGTACAATTTGACATGAACATTGTAACCTGGAAGCCAATTCCATGAATTCTAAAAGAATAATCTTTGTCTTGTTTTCACAGAGAGTTTGAATGTGGACGTGATGAAGTCTGAGAACCCCGAAGTTGTTGTGGCTGTGGAACCTCAAGGTGAGGCAACACTGCATTGTCCATTTCACTCATTTATAACTCATTCATAACAACCCTGTTATACCAGATTTGTTTAACCCTGTTATACCAGATGTGTTTAAACCTGTTATACCAAATAAATGACTCTCTCTTAATATCTTGTCCAGATTTCAGCTGACTGACTTCTTGGTTGAAGCTATGCTCTTGGGGACTCCAAATACCACTCTACTCATTGTCATGATGTGCAGCTCATTTTCACTGTCTTTGGTTGGAGGTCCATGTAGCCACAGGATCCTAACAGAATCTTTATCTTTTTCTGCTAGAGCTATCTGCAAGAAAGCCTTGGTAATATCTGCAGTAAATGCTATCTGATGGAGTCTGAATTTGATTAGCACATCTAACAGATTTGGGTTAAGGTTCGGCCTAGTCAGCAAACAGTAATTTAGGGATGAGCAGCCTTCCTCATGAGATGATGCATCAAATACTACTCTGTTTTGTAGTTACCTTATCCTCTCAAGAACAGCATGATGCGGCATGTAGTATTTCACAGTCTCAGGTTGCTCTTCCGCTGAAGTGCTCTTTGGTACATCCTCACAGATGCCTTGCTACAGGTAATCCTGTATGACATCATTGTACCTTGTGTATAAGGTTGCATCCATTTTTAGTTTTCTCTTGAGGCTTTCAAAGCGCCTTTTTGCAACTCTGAAGTTGTCAGGAAGATCTGATCTTTCAGGTCGCCATGGTAACTCAACTTGATAGCGGCCATCCTTGTTTGTTGTAGTCTGTTCAAAGCTCCGAAGAGCCTCTGCTTCCTCTGGGCTCTGGATTTGTTCATTAACAATGCCCAGTGACTCCACCTCCCAAAAGGTGTGCAGCTGTTTTGAGATCTGGGTGTCCTCACCTAGACTGATGTGCATGCAAGTGGCGTCGGTTATTCTGTATGTTGAGACTGGCCCTTGCAATGTCCATCCATCCAAAGATTTTTTCTACAGCTACTGCCAGACACTACTTGCCAGTAATAGTCTGCTCCTATTAACACTGACAATTCTGGATCCTCAGCACCCTCTAGTATAAAATCAGCAAGCTGCAGACCATTTTTCTTTAACTCTTCCTGGATGGGTGACCTTTATTACAGCAGTGCATACTTGTGGGGTTTCCACTGCTTCGATCTCGACTCTTTGCTGTGTGTTCCACAGATTCTCCAGTGACACCCTCACAATGTTGTGCTGTAACAGCAGTAGTGGATCCAAAGGTGTGTAGATGCAGTGTCTCTTGCCTCACCACTGGTAGTCTTAGCGCTTTCACCACACCCTCATGAATGAAGCTTCTCTGGCTGCCTCCATCTAACAGACAGTGCACGATTTTTCTCCCTGCTGGGCCCTCTGTCCATGCTTTAACTGTCTGGAGCAGTACTGTGTTCTGGACATTAGCTTTCAGTTTAACTGTGCTGGATACAGAGGACACCACAGTGTCTGTACTGCCACTGTCAGTGTCTGGCTTTGCTTCACTTTAATCACAAACTGACTGGTGATGTCTGCGACTACATATGGCACATGAAACACCGTTAACTCTGCAGAATTTGGCTATGTATGGGCCTAGGCACACGTAGCATCTTCCAGATTTTCTCAGTTTCTCTTTTTGAGCAGCCACAGTATTGTCCGGACAATGGTTTATGGTTAACACTGTCACAATATACACATGCCTGGGGAACAGTACTTGCTGTGTGTAATGCAGCTGCTGAGGGCATACTCCATTTTTTAGGTCTGGTTTCACTGAAGGGTGCTGGCTTACTGAATGATCTATTACTTGGCGGAATGTCCCTTTTGAGTATTACCTGGTCTGGTAAGCTGAAGTGCTCTCTCTCTGCTTTGGACTTCATTTTGCAGGAACTGGATGAGATCAAGCACTTTCCATTCACCGCTGGAGTCGGACTTGTGTGTGTAGGCTAATGCTATGTCGTCTGGTATGAGCTGTAGTAGCACTGGGCATAACAGGCAGCCACCTAAAGACTAGACTGTGAATCTGGATTTCACATTCATCGTACAGGTGCCTGAGAGCTACGATATCTGCAGATTTTTTCACAGTAGTCAGGTTCAGTAATTTGGACATGTGTGCACTGACTACAATGTATTTTCTTCCAAAGCGGTTCTGAAGCAACTCTATGTCTGCATCATTATCATCAGTCATAGCGCCGCAGTGGTGGAATGAGCTCCCTGCCGCGGTCAGGACGGCAGAGTCGCTTAAGACCTTCCGCAAAAGGCAAGGCACATTCACAGACGTGTGAATGTGTGGATTCTGAATAAGCCTGGTGGTGCGAGTTTTCCACATGAGAATGCGGTCCTGATAGTCCTGTGTGTTTGCAATTTCTTCCTCCAGTTCGTCTGTCGGCGTCCCGTCCTCAATGCCTTTATCTAAGTCCATTAAAATGTCTTCTTTCGTGGACAGCACTGAAAGCATTTTGCGGAATTTCTCACAGTCTGGCAGATCTTTTCCCACCTCCTCTTCCATGCGAGTGAGCAGCTTCGTTGTTGAGGCGAGGATTGTTCCCCGCTTCTGTTTCAACCGGTCAAAGCGTTCGGTCATTTTCGCATTAGCATTAGCTATTGTTAGCTTCCAACTTTGATGTAGTTCAAGGTCTCTTAACGGTCTTGAATCCTGGGTTTCGGCACCAAAATATTGTGTAATGTAAGCTTCTTCTCAATGACCATAACGTTTTGTTGTTCAAACTGAACATTTATTCCTATCGAACATGCTGCAGTTTACAGAGAAATGAAATAGCAGTCCTTATGCATCCGACATCATGGTAAACAAACGTAAAACTCAAGCTAGTGACAAAATGACAGCTTACTTCCTATTTACTTAAAATTAAAAGCATCTGTCTAGCTTAACTAATGTATCTCGGTATATTCACCAGTTACCTTAAAACAATTACCATTACCAGGTTTTTCATAACATCATGTTTACTGTAAATATAACTAAATAATATAGCCGAAAATAATGTAAAAATGACTTGAACTAAACATGAATTGCCTTAATTAATCACTTATTTGATTTTACTGGTCTGACCCACTGATTTATTTTACTGGTCTGGACCCACTGATTTATTTGACTGGTCTCCACTGATTTTTTTTATTGATTTTTTTTTTTACTGGTCTTTACTGGTTATTTTATTGTATTTCTAACTATTGTTTTTATCTCTAGTTCAACAGATGCTGTTGGAACCACCCAATGCTGAGCCTCCTCGCAATGAAAAGAACCCTGTATAAACATACACACACACACATATCCCATCATTATACACTATTCAGCTATGGTGGTAAGATGTGCTCTTTCACTGTCTGATATAGACATGAATATGAGATGATAGTATGGGTTTAACTGCTGACTGTATATATGGATGATTTAAGGATGTTTACCCTGTATATATTGAGCAGCTTTAAAGAAATTAATGAATTTTCACAAACTTGCCAAAAAACAAACCTAAAACCAGGTCATTCATTATGTATACATTCATAGTGCACTGTAGTCTTAACATGTGTTGGCATTGATTTACAAACAACACTCACTCTGGCACTGTGGTTAGCATCATCCAAACCCCTAGCTAATCCTCACCTCGTAACACTCATCGTCACACTGCTGAGCGAGGGGAGGGGTGTATTTTTTTTCACATGTCACTGTGCCTGTGCATGCCCCCTTGGCCATTTGTTGCCCTAGGCGACCGCCTAGTTCGCCTATGCCTAGAGTGGCCAGAAGTAATGGAAAGGTACAAAAATTAAAGAATAATTCTACATAGGATGGCTTTGCTCTGCACATAACTTTTGCTAGCCACATCTCACCTACTTCCTCCCAAAATCAATGAACATTAAACTAATATATGGTCGTGATTAATATTTAAATTCAAATTCACCAAATTAAAGCAATCAACACAAAGGACGTGTATTTCAAATAGAACACAATGACGACATCTATTCTATATCATTCTATTTTGACAAATAGAATGACATGTTGTGAACTGTAAACAGACACTCCCCTGGCAACTAGAGCAGTCATTTCATATAATACATAAAATAATAATATATAAAAATATATTATATGCAGCAACAGTATTAACATGTTTAAAGCTGCTGTAGGTAAGATTCCAGAGTTGTAAAGAGAGAACAGAAAAGAGCAGAAGAGAGCAAGATTCTGAAACAACCAAAGAAACGTCCCCTCTCCCTCTGCTCCCTCCCTCCCTACGTTTCTCTACCATTGAGAAGTGTTGCATTTCTTCTCCTGTGATTGACAGGCAAGATGCCCAACCAAACAGGGAAGAGATGCCCTGATTGGTCAGAAATTAGCCATGGTCTCATACAGAGGCAGTCAACTAGAAACAGATATTCTCACAGAGCATTTCACTTACTAATAAACAAATATGGCGGACGACAGGCTCAAAGGAGCCGACCTTGGGTGTATGTTATGGAGCCGACACGTTATATATGCATAAATAATCAGGCTAATTATACTGTAATGTGAACCCGGCGTGTTCAATAAATAGTATCGTTTAAATGAAGACAGTTTTGTATTGATGTATATTACTTTTTTAAAGTGCTACATTTTTGTTAATGTGTTAAACATGTCAAATTAATTGCAAAGATGAACACGTTAATTCCCCCAGCCCTAATACAAATATATACACACATACATATGTATATACATATATACATATTTAAATGTAAAACGTATCATACACATAATACCTAGAATACATAATCAAAGTACATGTGAAACCCTAACATGGTTAGGGTTTACACTGGTGTGTCCCACCCAACCCAGAAGTGTCTATGCTGTAAACAAAAATTGTTAACCAGAAAAAGGTAATGTAGCAATGTAATGCAGTAATGGAATGTTGTATATAGAATAAAGTTTGTTGTTTAAACTGATGTGGCTGGATTATTGAGACCTGTAAATGTGTCCACCCATCTATACCTGTTGTACGGCACAACTACTAATAATGTGTAATAGTGTGTTGTCTTCAGCATGGTAGAGTGACAACTTAATGTGTCAAAATGTGTCGTCTTCAACATGGTAGAGTGACAACTTAAAAATGTTTATTAATGTGTAATAATGTGTCATCTTCAGCATGGTGGAGTGACAACTTCATGTTTATTATGTGTAATAGTGTGTTGTCTTCAACAGGGTAGAGTGACAACTTAATAATGTGTAATGTGTAGTCTTAAGGTGATGGACAACAGAAATCCCTAATTTAGTTCTAATTATGTTATTAAGGGTTATCAAGGTGTGCAGGTGTGCATCATCCATTAAATCCCTTGCAATCTCATGTAATTTCTGTCTATCGATTTCCTTTTATTTCTTCAAGCCGATGTAATAGGTGGAGTCCATTTTCCCTCTTGGCGATGTAGCCCAGCAGGTGACCGATCACCAGAGCTGTTTTTAAGTGTTTGGGTGCAAGTCCAAGTCAAGTGTCAAGTGTTTTATGGTAAAGGCTATATGTCCATGCAAGAGCATGAAAACAACCAAGAGATTTCTGTGTTGCTGTTCAAACATGGACTAGTCTCAGAAGGTCATTCAGTACCAATATGTTGTGTCTAAAAAATGTCAACTTTCTGATCCCTGTAATACTTTTGCACAAAGTTATTTTACTTGGAGTGCTAAAGCTTAGAAACTAAACTCTGGCAGTTCTTCGCTTTCACCAGGTGTTTTGTATACACCACCCCGTCATGTAGGAAAATATTGTCACAGCATCTATATATATATATATAGAGAGAGAGAGAGAGAGAGAGAGAGATATATATATATATATATCTCTATATATATATTAGGGCTGTCACATTATATTAGAAATTCGAATTTAATTTAAATTAATTTAAAAATAGGTTGCAAAAAATGCTGAAAGTACGGCAAGAATTACAAAGCTCTAATTACCCAATTGTATGAAGCGGAAGTAAAGTCAGAAATGTAATATCAGTGTAAAAAAACAGCAGCGTAAAATAGCAGTGTTTTGAAAATGGAGGAAATTGAGGGTGCTGCAAACAACGAGCTCAATCGACACCTGATTCAACTAATCAAGAGCTAGCTGATTATTGTAGTAGTTGAATCAGGTGTGTTAGTTCTGGGTTGTAACAAAGACATTCTGTCAGGGGTGCCTCGAGGACTGTAGTTGAGAACCATTGGTCTATGCAGTGTTGCCCGCCACACAGGCCCAGCTATCAAAGATATTTCTACGGCCCATTTCTACTGGTCAAACATGAACTCTGATGTTAACCAGCTGATCAGTGAGTGTGCGACATGTCAGGAGTATCATTATAAGCAAACAAAGGAACCCTTCATTAACATGGAGCTCCCATCACAGCTTTGGGAAAAAGTAGGAACTGATATTTTTCACTATGAGGGCAAAGACTATTTGTTAGTTATAGATTACTATTACAATTATCTGGAAACATATCTCTTGTCCAGTTCAAGAGTCGTGATAACTCTGATAATGGTCCTCCCTATGCCAGTCATGAGTTTCGGGCATTTGCTTCAGAATATGAATTCAATCATGTAACCTCCAGTCCTCTTTATCCTCAGGCCAACGGAAAAGCAGAGACGGGGGTGCAGATTGTGAAAAGACTATTAAAGAAAGCAGCACATAGCAACAAATACAACACATACCTGTACCAGTATGTCATACAGGGCAGCCCCGCTGGAAAGTGGCATGTCTATTGTTGGGTCGCAAGATCCGTACTCGATTGCCCAGTCAGGGCACACGCATGCCTGAACACAGAGATGAGGTGTGGGCGGACAAAGCCAGAAGACTACAGCAGAAACAAAAGATGTCATGATCATACAGCCACTGCTCTTGTGCCTACAGGAGAAGGATTTAGTTCACATAGAAGGGCCTAGGTCATGGGCTAAAAGAGCCATTGTTCTGCAACAGGTCGCTCCCAGGTCACACAATGTCGTGACAGAGAATGGCGATGTCTTTCGCAGAAACAGGAAGCATCTATTGAAAACCATGGAGTGATTGCAACCACAGGTGGACAGAGAGGATGATTATGGAGAGCAGACTGAGTGATGATGAGATAAGAGCAATGACACAAAGTGACAAAAGACACAATAGTGACAATGTGACAGAGGTCCTGTGTGGTGCAGACATGACCGTAATGGATACATCTAAGGTGGCTCAGCATCCCGTTCAACTGCACAGGTCAGCCAGAAAGCCTGTGGTTAAACTGGACTTGTAGTCGTGGATTGAAAAGACTGTAAACAGTTCATTGACACTTGGGTGTGGGTAGTGTTTATAATTTACCTGCCAATGTTTTGAAAGGTGTAGTTTACACTACTTGTTTTTTTATATGCTTATTAATGTTGTGGTTGTCTTTTTATGATAAGCTGTCTGTTGTATGTTCTCTTCAATGAGGGGGAAGATGTACTGATAACAGTAGCTGTCGTAAAGATAGGTCGGAGTGATGGATGTTAAGGGCTGTCGTAAAAGTGTGTCAACTTGATTTTGCTTGGAGTAAAGCGGTACTTGCCAAACAGCCGAATGTGAGACTATCATTTACCTATTAATAACATTACAAACTAGTTTTCTTTTCTCTGATGTTTCAGAGAAAACCTACCATTTTAAGGGCATATCTTCTCATCATAATTCATTTACAGTATAAAACTGGGTATCACAATAAGTCGATATCTTCATTTCATGATGATACAATACCATTCAAAGACAATAAACGATAATATTGACTACTTTGGCGGACTGAAATCATTTTGGCGAGCGTCAAATAATGTTAAATGTAGGAATGGGGATCGGCATCTAGCAGTTTGCGGGTGTCGCGGCAGCAGTCTTTGCCATGGTGATGGTCGGAAGTCTGTTTTAGTGCTCGCCCTGAGAAGCTTCCTCTCCTCTTCCTCAATGAGTCGCAGAAGGTCCTCCATTTTCTCGGCCATCCCACTTCTGACACCAGCGTAATAATTTGGGGCATTTTAGAAATGGAAGACACAGAGCGGCGATGAGTTCTTTATTGCTTGGCTAGGATCACCAGAACATTAGCATAGCAAACCTAGGACTATTTTACACCAAACAATAATAACAAAACACTAACACATTAACATTTTAACATAACCTATTAAGCATAACACGGTCTAAACAGTCTAAACACGGTATGCCCCAGAGCATGCTCGGAATAATCCATCACAACCCAGGGTGCTACAGTATTCTAGTTGAGGCATTGAAGCTACTGTTTGCTGGATCATCAAACAGTATATTTTCATGAACAAATTGGAAATATTTTGGAATCTCCAAAATAAAATAACAGCACACTGCACCAGACAGGGCTGACATTTTGGCGTACTGTATCGATACCTTAAAAACTGTAGGAGATGGGTGACAACATTTGCCAGAAGAATTAGACGAGATTATAATAATATGCTGCCTATAGATATGCGTATAATCAACAAATGAGGACAATGTATAATAAATATCTTTATCTGTAGACAGGCTGAAGTAGACATGTTGCATGAAATCTGTCACTATTGATTAAATTACATTAAATTAAATGACATTACAGCCTTAAAGGTGAAAATTTGGTACACAATTGAAATCAAATGGAATGTAAATGTCTACAAATTGAGTATATAATAATAATAATAATAATACAAACCTAAACAACCAGAAACGGCGGGCATGGAACTACACAGCTTCAAGCCAACCAAACAGTTGTCACAGTATGAATACAATGTCAACATGTCAACACAGTGAAAGATGCAACATCGCCAAGTTTTTAATAAGTGCAGGTGTGTGTGGTACGCAGCGGCGTTCCACCCTGGTGTGCAGGGGAGGAGGTGTGTTCTGAAGAGGAGGACAAGGCCTCCTTCTGCAACTCTTCCACCTTCCTCTGAAGCTCTGCCTTCAGGTACAGAAGCTCCTTCAGGGTCTGCTGCACTGGCATCTGCAGAGAGAAGAAACATACGCTTCAAACATTCAAAATCTATCTCCGGTGGGTATGGCAACAATCATATCTTGCTACTTTAAAGGCTGTTTATCTTTAACATTTGCTTATCAGGTGAGCAGCAGAAGCCTACACAGAAGATGGGTGACGCATGTTCCATTGGTCATAGGGTGACGCGTTCCGTTGGTCATAGGCTGAACATTCCAATAATGTAGAGCCCAGTGGACTATGAGGTCAGAGGTCAGAGCTAGACTGTTCACAAGAAACAACGCTTTGGCTTTGACTAGTGGCTCTAGTATTAGGAGATGTGGAACTGCACAGCCAGTCATAAGATGAAATAGTTTGTATATGTTTCTCTCTCCTTAGTACATCAAGGTTGATGTACTTCAGGGTTGAAGTACTTCAGGATTTATGTACTCTCATTCCAAACGTATTGCACGCTACGAATGGAATATTTTGCTGATACTGGATAATACAACCGAAGATCAACGAGAGAAAACAGCTCTCCATGTGCAGAGAGGCATGAGGGAGAACACCCCAAATAACAATCACTCTGACAAAACACTAAAATACAGAGTGAGTCTTAGAAAAACAAGAGACATCCGCAGATAGAAACAGATGAAAGAGCAGGGGGAGTTAACCCATAATTAGAATAGTTATAATTAAAATAAAAATAAGTTCTCTTTCAAATCAAACATCTCAAGATATGAGTGGAAAGTATTGTTCTTCCTACTGCATTTATTTTTTACTCAATCGTAGCTTAACCATGTCATGTGATATGCTACTTCAGTACACTTAACAACAAATATTACTGGGACCACTACAGAAAATTGCAGATGAACATATCCAGGAATTCACATTATAGACACTACTACTGACTATCCCTGTAACAAATTAGTCACAATTTCGCACATTGACCATACACGGTCCAGCTACATACTATGTTTTGACCTAGTCTTGTTGGGGTTTTAAAGTTACGTGGATGTAAACAAGTTGAGTAATTTCATACTGCCAGCGATATGCTAGACCTCAGAAGGTTAATATATCTAACTTGGTTCTTCTATTCTATCAAACCACTACAGCACATCCAGATCGCTGCAGCACGTCTCGTGTTCAACCTACAAAGGTTTTCCCATGTGACCCCCCTCTTCTGTGACCACTGGCTCCCTGTAGCAGCTCGCATCAAATTCAAGACAATGATGCTGGCCTACAAGGCTATCAATGGAACTGCCCCCACCTACCTCCAAGCGATGGTCAAACCCCATGCCCCAGCTCGAGCACTCCGCTCAACTACCTCAGCTGGCCGGCTGGTACCACCATCGCTAAGAGGACACAATGGTCGCTCAGCTAAGTCACAACCTTTCTCTGTTCTGGGGCTGCAGTGGTGGAATGAGCTCCCTGCCGCAGTCAGGACAACATTAACATCGCTTACTAGCTTCCACAAGAGGTTCAAGACACACTTGTTCAGAGTTCGCCTTGACCCTGCATAGCCTCCCTCCCCTCAACAATAGTGAAACAGAAATAGTGAAACAACAATAGTGAAACAATGTGCTTGTGGAAACAGAACAAGGCTGATGATACACAGTAAAGGATCTGAAAGCTCATTCAGGTGTTGATGCCAGCGTGAATGTAGGATCTAGACTTTCAGGGAAATCTCATAAACAGCAATTAGTAAATATATATGTAAGGTGGTGATGTGTTCTAGTGTTTTTCGTTTTTATATTTATATTTATATATATTTTTATATTCTTATATTTATATTTCTATATAAGTATTTAGTGATTTATGCCTCCGCACCACTAGAGGGCTCTGTAATGCAGTTGTATTGTTCTGTTCTGCCGCGAGCTGTTACTTCCTGTGTTCGGCCATTTTAGGACACAACTCATTTCTTTTTTGCAAGGAAACCCCAAATACAGCTCCACCTGTTCTACCGCAGCACTGTCTCCTTGTCCAAGTCCTTCCCACTCCATCACCCCAACATAAAACACAACGCAGAGACTTTACTAGAAGTGAGGGAGGGTCAGTAAAGGATAGGAGCACCAAGTAAGGGTTACATATACATTCCCCAATCTATATACTCTCTATAGATCTATGGATTTGCAGATGGTGGGTAAATAATTTATTCCTCTTGCACGGCAACGTATTGCTGCATCCAGAATAAATGCTGCTGATCACATACTGTATAACGCTGAAACATGAGCACTTCCTTCCAATCAGTACATGTAAGCGGGCAGCATACTTAAAAAGAAGTAGATTTTATTTCTGCTGGCGAGACCGAAAAAGTCCTTTGCAGACAATCTTGTTTTGGTTGGGTCACTGAACGTTCCATTAGTTAAGACCAGTGGGGTCTCCATGGAGACGAGGAGATCAGATCACAATAAATCACACCGGCCTTGCTTTTCTGAGTAATCACTGTAATGGAATTTTCTATGTCCTCATGTTAAACTGAAATCTGCTTCTGTACATCATGTGACCTGACAACAGCGCGTACATGCATTTCTGTATTTTTCCATTGGGTTGAACTCCGTAAGGCCGAGGTTTCGGCCTTGATTAATTACAATAGTATCTTTGTGTGAAGCCCAACTTCTTATCAACAGGTGTCCATGGGACGAGGAGACTGGCTCCTTCGGGTGTGGCTTTGTCACTGTAATATTCCTATGCAAACTGTATTCAGGGCTCTTACTCTTTGACTAGCATCAGATGCGTGTCGGATTGTGAGACCCTTCTGCGCAGAATATTTTGATATACTTTATATCTTTTATAATCAAACAATAAATGATATTATCATTTCTACTAAACCAAACGGTGTAATCATTGGCAAAGCAAGATTTTCCACCACATCACACACAAATGTCGCCATCTGCAGAGATTTCGGCAAGTTACAAAATCTTGGAGGTGCAAGAAGTGCAGAAAAACAAGTTTGGCGAGGTTAATTTACTCAGCAAAATCTGTATTCCAAGTAAAATGCACGAATAAAGCATAAACAATCATTGTGTCTGGATGTTTGTTAAACATCTTGTGAACTGGAGCTATAGCACAGTGCTGCTGGGGTACCTGGGGCCTCATACGAGGGTTCCAGCGGGTGTAGTAGCCAGTCCAGAGCTCCAGGTGTCTTGAAGAGGCTAGGGGGTAGAGGACATGGTGTTCATGGTCCACAAAGAAGGGGTTGGTGAACTCTTCTGGTTGGCTGGGGAGGCCACGGTAGACACACTAGTTAATAGCTTTCCATTTCAGTTGCAGGTTCAATCTTATTCACTGCTAATAGGAGAGCAGGTTAACCATGTAAAGCCTGCTAGCCACTCAGGACAGGATGACTCTCCCATAATCACACTACAAATAATGCCTTACCTGTTAATATAAGACCAGAGTGACTTGGTTTTGCTCTGCAGCTCCTAAAAGGATTTCAGAAAGAAAAGTCATGGGGTTAATTATTTAGAAGACACCAGCTCATAGTGAAATACATGAGCTGTGCACTGTTTGCACTGCTTTGTATTACACAGGCAATTAACATGAGAAATAATAAAACATTAAATACATGACCTGTATACAACTGTTTTCATTATTCATTATAGTCATTATAACATCTCAATGTGTGAACATTAAAATTAAAAACACATTTACGAAACAAACGTCATTTTCACGCAAAGCTCGGCATTTATCAATTTGGACGTGAGCGGAGGCTATGATCAAATCACATGTCAAGTCTCAATTCGTGTACGCAAGTTTCATGTCACCGTGGACTTGTGTACACGGTGCAGCATAGTAAATCTGAGTCCAAGAATTGTTATTGGACCATATTCTGACTGGCATCTAAGCACATGCAGCCACATATTCATCACTTAAAAATATGTAGCCTATGGCAAGATATTCCATTTTGTAAAGGCCTACATCGATTATGTGTCATACTGTATATCCCTAAGGGCGTAGGTTTGATTTTGACATTATAGGGACGGGGGACGGGGTGCTGGCGCGAGG